>JAPYYV010017293.1:0-14307 GCA_030522625.1 Copidosoma aretas | reverse complement strand
ATTTTAAAAATTACACACACACATACGTAAAATTAATAATAATATTAATGTTTGTTTATTAATTTGACTGTAAGACCGATATAAATATTTGTCTTGTTTAATTGAACAAATTTCATTAAAATGGCCTGGATCACCTACTGATGCTTCGGCCACTAGTAATCGTAGACCATTTACTACATTGTTAGGGTCATTTTGATGATTGTAATCCATTCGTGTGTTCATTCTAACAATTTCATGTATAGGTATGGGCTAACCATCATTCTTACTACTTGTTTGGGTAGAATATGATAATAGAGTGATAACAATCTTAAATTGTTTACTGTTGTATGAACTAATACTATCATATTTATAAAATATTCTTGTATGTGCGCTGACAGTTTCCCAAATAACTGTGTATTTCTCTCAATGGCCTACTGTTAAGTAAACTTTGTGAGGATGCTTTTTGAGAGCAGTTTGATTGATCCATCTGGTATCGGATACTTTAAATGATTTATTCTAATTTTTCATTACTGAAACGATTAGGTAGATTTCGAAGCATAAATAGTCCATTTTTTTAACATTTGAAAATTCGGTCTGATTCTGACTTCTTTTTATATACTATTTGTAAGTAGGGATGACAGGATGAACCTATATTTGCATCTAGCCCTGCATTACCATCTTCATCCATATCACTCTTTCACACAGTTGTATTATATTTTATACTGTTATCTAAAGATGCAATATCATCATCACTATTACTGCTAGCTAAGTTTAACATTGATTCATTTATATATCTTTTTTGTCTTTTAATAGACTCCAAAGGATCTCCAGCTGAAAATTAAAGTATTAGTGGTGGGTGCACTATTTTCCTTTTTCCTTTCGTAGAAGATCAAACGGAGTAGACCGGTGATGGGCTTTAAATTTTTACCAATTAACTTCTTAAAATTCTGTCTTTAAATCTTCAACAATTTGCTCTTGCGTCTATCGAAGGAACAGCTTTTTTTATCTTTTTAACCTCTTCAAGAATACGTTATTCTTATGAATAGCATAAAAAAGATGCAAATGTGAGCAAGTTCGATTACTGCAATATAAAAAACATCGAACTCTACCTTAATTTACAGCCTTATTCTCACAGCGATCTTAATTATAATATTACACACAAACAATATGCATTTTTATACGATATGTACATAAATTTTCAGAATCTATATTATAGTAAGGCTCGTGCATCTATTTTGAACAGATATTACTATTTATAACAGTATTATTCGAAAAAGTAATATTATTGTCACTGTTACTGCTGGCTGAGTGCCAAATTGTTGTATCAATAAATTTTTTTCATTTTAATAGACTGCGAAGAATCTCTAACTGGAGATTTAGGTCATTGTGGTACACTGTCTTTTTTCTATATTTTGTAGAGGATCTAACGGAGTAGTCCAGTACGAGGCTCGGAAGTTCTATTAATCTGTTTCCAAGATTTACTTTTTAAAACTCTACTGATTAATACTGGCATCCAACAGATTTTCTTGCCTTTTAAACCTATCAAAGAATACGTTTTTTCTCTTAAATAGCATCCATGGTGACTGCTTAATAATTGACATAAGACATATACATAGTTAATGAGTATGAGTTATATTTATAGCAAAAGAGTCAAATTTTTTTCCATATCTCCCATTTGTCACATTTCTATCCTTATCTATTACGACAAACTTTTTTTTTACATCTCTCTAACACTTCACACACAATTTAATGAATTTATCGTAAGTTGTATCAGTCATAACATGATTATTATTGATGTACTCTAATATTAAACAATCTTGTCAAAATTGTACTTAAAGGTTTTAACTATCTACTATGAGGTGCTTGGGTACTAAAGCTGATAATTAGCATAGATAAAGGCAGTCGACGCTTTGGTAATGTCCAATGCAGAGAAAGGCTCTAATATTATCTAGTTTTTACAGGCGATATCATCAAAAATCATTATTAAGTTGGACAGAGCCTTATCTAACGACATGATTGATTCATGCTTGCAGAATAGCAAACATTTTACACTATCAATCGGGTCCAATAACTGTTCCAGCAACTCATCCTCTTGCTGATTCAACGACTTTAAGTTTAGAAAAATATTTTTAAATCTTCATTGATCGAGATGAGTGATAAAAGCTAGCGAGCTGATTGTTTTTTTACAGTTCAACGGACCGCAAAGGATAGCTCTTAGCGTATCCGGTAACTAATAACCGTGGCGTTTTATTTTCTTATCGTGCTTAACAAATTTGTCGAGATATACAACAGGAAGTTTTACGGTCTGTTTTACAAAGCTCATGATAACTGTATGCTGACAAACTGACACTGAAACATCATGTTAAACATATTATTTTTGAAATTATTAGTATGCTGACTATAGTAAAACATGAAACTATAAATAAGGTGATAGTCACGTTTTAGGCTCGTTCATCGTTAAGAGCTTAAGAAGACATGATAACCTATTGTTGAGAGTATCGTGAAGTAATAAATACGATTCTTAAGAAACTGCCAGCAGAGCTGCACATGCAGTGATATTAGTATTGTGAACCTAGCACTAAGATAGCCGATAGATTTACTCAAGAAGACCCAAGTAATAATTTGCTGGATCAGGTTTTGAGACAACACAATGTAGGCTACCCACTAAATTGAGAAAACATTGCAGCAAGGACCGCTGGCAACGGGTTTCTTTCAGAAAAACGAGCTAAGCAGTCGTGAGACTGCCAAGAGAAGTTATGTTTAAAAACATAGCAATCTAACATCAGCTCGGTTAACGCATATCTCGCAATTCATAAGTGTACAGATAAAATTTTCATAAAAATCCATAGTAAACTAAGGCAGTTGGTCAAAAAAGAGGAGAATGTAATGATTAAAAAATTATTTTCCAATATTGTTTAATAATTCGGCAACCTCATATTAGCATTTACAGGAGTACCATTTAAAAATAAGGGTCATACAAAGGATGATAAAATAAAGCATAAATAAGTGCTACTGATGGACTAAACAATGTATGAAATGTATAGATAAAAACCAAATTCAGTCGAAAATTTTAGCCAGCTTATACCTTATCTTTAATTAAAACATTACCAAAAAATTTGTAATATTGATCTTAACATAGCAGAAAACGTTTCTAAAACGCTGAAATTAAAGCTTTAAAATCTATTTCTTGAGAGCTCTCAAACATTTCTAAAACGTCTTTAAAACCGTAAAGTGTCCGTAGCTGAGCTTAGCTTAAGTTTGTATGAAATATTTAAGAAATGTTTCTAGAATGTCTTATAAACGTACTTAAATATAATGAAAATTTAAGACCTGGATCCGCCTAGATGAAAAGCAAGCATATCTTATCTACTTGCCCAGAGTAAACAAAATTTCTTATACACACAATAGGCTTTTATAAGGTACAATTTTTATCAACAAGTACCATTTTTATCATTTTCGTACTTAGAACTGAATTTATACGACTATAAATCATTAAAATATTTTTTAAATCGACTGTGTACTAACTAATCATAATATGTATGAAATTCCATTAAATGCAATCTTAATTTGAAAGTACCAACATCACATTAAACCCCAAGAGTAAGCATACGACAGAAAATTTTATTATTAAAAGATAGAAATGTTTCCAAATGTCATTCAGTAAGTAAATTGTCCAAACAGAATATGTATTTCCAGAATTCACTCGTCAAGATAGGAAACAAAAAGACTAGTTTGTGTATTTTATAGTGATGTAATTCAAAATCACGGTATTTTTCAACTTAGATGACTGGTGAGGTCGATAAGCTACTCGCTTCTCATCCTTGCGGACCCAGTTCGTATCTAAAGGTCAGGTGTGTTCTCTTTACATTGTAGTTTTATTGAGAAATTTGAGTATTGCTAAAAAAAATTAAAATGTACTAGGTTTTCTAACAAGGAGAGAAGACGGAACTTTCGCACGAACCTGATATGGTGCCTCGAGGCGAAGCCAAGAGGGCGTCACAGTCACGTTCTAGAATGCGTTTCGTTCCTCCTCTAAGTAAGAAATAGTGTTTTTTCCCACATTTTGGGTAAAAATTTGTTGTTCCGCTAAGGTGTAAATAAAAGTACTTCTTTTTCTAGCCTTATCTAGCCGTGGAGCTGCAAACTTTTGCCCAAGAGATGGAAAAAATGTATTTTCTTCTAAATCTGCGGTAAATTTAATTACGTTTTAAAATGTTTTCCAAAATATTTCTTAAACGTATCATATAGATGATGCTCAGCTTAACACCGGACATTTTTCGGTTTTAAAGACATTTTAGTAATGTCCCTTAACTTTTGTAAAAAATATTTGTAAATTTTAAATCTATTAAACGTTTGACAAACATTTTTGAAACGTGCTGGGCTCTGCGGGTTCTGTGATAGTGACTAGTTCTCGTTGTACTGTCTCAATTAAAGACAATGTATAGGTGACTGAAATTGTTGACTTTATGTTCTTATCTTTAGGTTAAATGAACTTGTTAGTCTTTAATAGAACTTATCTATGCTTTACTTAATCATCCTTGGTACAACTCTGACTTTAAAAAGGTATCCCCTAGGGTGACAACATAATGTTGCTGAAATATAAGACAATATTCTAAAATAATTTTATGATACAGTAATAGTCCTACTCTTTGAAGAAATTTCTTCAGTTGTCAGAAAAAATATCCTTTTTTTTAAATACTTGTTTGATCCAAATTTTTTATAATTAGTTGAGCTAGAAAAAAACTTTTTCTGTTATATATGTAGCAGCTACATATTTAAGTACAGATGTAACGGCATTTTTTTTAGTAATTATATTGTATTGACTAATTACTTTAGTAGTGTAGGCGATATTGTCTTCTCGATCAGAAAAACCTTACGAATAGTTATTTTTGGTTAATCTGGCTTTTCCTTTAAGATACAGATTCTTTCTTTCATATAAAAGTTAATTCGTCATAAAATCATGTCCCTACTGTTTTCTAGTTTATAAAGTCAGAAAATCATTTTTAAATAAATTGGGTACATCTGCACTTATTTTCTACAAAAGCAGAATTTTTTCAAAGTTTTTCAGCTTATTTCTATTAAGATATAGCCCTAAATCTGGGTTGTGCTAGTATTTATACGGGCATAGAAACATATCTGTACTCTCCAACCACAACCAGTAACGTTAAACGAGTATATGTGGGGACCTGAACAGCCCACACTAACGAAACTTTTCGTTCTACTTACTAGATGGCCAAGCATGCAAGTTGCTTTCCAGCAAGCGTGCTAAGACCTTATGCCGTATAAGATCGAAAAATAGCAGTGCCTCACGCGGGATAGAATATTATACCTTACTCCTCCAATATGGGTTTTCGTATGTCAGGGGTCCGGTATTAAATTTCTGCTAGTATCACACTGTTCGGAAGCAATACTTGACCTCTTTAACATGAGTTCTCTCACGTCAGGGAGCCAGTATTAAATTCCTGCCAGATTTACACTGGCCGAAACTTAATAGCGGACCACTCCAACATGGATCTTCTTATGTCAGGGGGTCCGGTACTAAATTTCTACCAGAATCTTACTGGCCGGAATTTAAAACCCGACTAATACCAAGGCGTGCCATGAGAAGCATAGCTTTAAAACACTATATACTTAAATATAAACAGCAATTGATACATATTAATGAGCTTTTTCCTACATTTTACAAGCTGAAATTGTTTAATAATATATAAATAAATTGATAATAGTTAATAGTATATCATCCGAATAAAGAGAAAATGATACTTGTGTCACTAAAAAACTTTAAAAAGCGTGCGCAATGCTTGCAAAGCATTCCTAGTGTAAAGAAAAAACTGGTAAGGGCGAACAAAACTAGCAAGACCCGTTGTTAAAACAAGCTGCTGACTGCCATCAACAGGAATGCCTGAGTCTAAGCAAACAAATCGTTATCAAAATACTAAGTGGATCTGGATCAGTGCGTTTTATATGGCCCTCATATATGAAGTAGGTCATCAGCACCCTATTTCCAGTAGAGACGAGGAAGAAGCATGAGGAGATGGAGGTATAAAAAAGGGGCTTTTTCCTCTTAGGGTGAGATGATCAGGGTTGTGTCAGCCTTTCTGGGACGCAAGGCCCTGGGCCCGCTCGCAGTGCCTAATAAAGTCCATAAGATAGTGGCTGAAGAGTAACTACATGTCCAGCTTGATATGTTCAATGCATGTCTGTGCGTTAGCATGTTTAGCAGGCTATAAAAGATCAAAATCCTTGTCTTGCAAAATAAAATCAAAGGTCTGTCAGTCACTCCAGCGTCAGTCTGACCCTTGTATATGACGGACAACGTAAAAAAAATAGTAAAAAAATGCTTTGAACGCGGATACAAAGTGCGGTCTAAATAGCCGAGAATCAGCATGGTTTAACGGTGATTTATTCAACATGCCACGCAATTAACGATGTTCTGAAGAGCTTTAAAAGGGGATCCGTGGATAGCAGGCTCCTAACAAGACAGGGAGTGTGTGTGTCCTAATGATGCTGAACGTTGAAAGTGTCTTTAACTCGGCATGGTAGGACGATTTTCGGAGAGCCTTGCAAAATCTGGTTGTATCGGACTATCTGCAGAAGGTGTTGGATAGTTGTCTTGTATATTGACTACTCCGGTAACACACGACTGAGGGAACACACGAGGTAAGGCTGACGTCGGAAGTTGCTCAGGGATCGACACTAGGCTTGAGTCTCGGGAGACATATATACGACGACCGGCTGCGCCTAATATTAAATTTGAGGGTCAAGCTAATCAGCTTTGCAGATAATGTTACTCTTGTTGAGCAGGCGAGATCCAATAACAAAGGCTAAGCATAAGAGATAATGGGCGATAAACAGGGTGTCAGAATATTAAGATGATTTTAGCTTTAACATTGCCGGCCAGTAAACGGGAATAATTGTCCACACCAAGCAGCTATGGTTTGAAAAATAAATCTGCTTGAATATCGTGGGTGCAGTAATCTGCGAGATCCCCGTGGTGAGGTGCATCAAAGTATGAATCGGTTTTCGACTAACCTATGGGAAACATAAAAGAAGAACCATAAATGTGGCTTGAAAGTGAGCTAAAGCTCTGTGGCGACTGATGTCCAATATTGGTGGACAGCAGGGGGCTATCATACGGCTTCTTGCATCGGTGGAAAACTTTATCGTCCTGTACGGGGCAAAGGTTTAGGCCTATGCGCTGGCGTAAAGGGGGCTCGCATGACGCATCAAATTGTTACAGCAAATCAGATCTCTGCGATCTGCTTGCACCTACCACTCATCATTCTGTTGGTTCACGAGCTGATAGAGAAGTTATGGACTAGTGGAGTAGAAACGGACGATAGGCAAAAGGAAATAACTGTAAAAAGTAGCCAGAGGAGTAGGATGATGCTGGTAAAGGCATGTGGATGCCCTGGCTTATACCAGATTCAGGACTGTGGCTAGAGCAAAAGCATGGTGAGGTAAGCTACTATCTCGCCTAGATTCTCTTTGGCCATAGACTATCGAATAAATATCATCAGCGCATAAGAGTAGATGCTACTTCCAATAGCTATAACTGTCCTGCGATGGATGGTATACTGAAGCACACATACTTTGGCTACAAAAGGTTAAAAGTAGAGAAAGGAGAGTAGAATCACCTTAGTGGGTTGTTTACGCTTGGAACTAGTGTCAATGCTATGCTGCAAAGTAAATATGCATTCAGGGCTGTTAACTGATATACCCAGTCGGTCCTTAACACAAAAAATGTAGAATAAGGCCCTTAAAATAGCATGGAGTTTAGAAAGTAGTTGTAAGGTTACTGCAAGATATGTCACGCAAGTGCAAACGAGAGCTGCACTAAGCAAAAAGGCATAACAGCACTTAGAAGAACCAAAGAAAGGGCATTCGCCATGTTGTGGGCAATATACAGCGAAATTAAGGCAACCATCCTCACTGACTTTGCAGGACCTCCGAGAAGAAGCGACTTTAGCTATAGTAGGTAAGCTTACGCGACAATGCTGTAAGGAACGATGTCCCTCTTGGTTGCTTCTTCCTAAAGTGATGCGATAGCAGAACTAGTAGAAACATAGTCCCGCGGCAAAAGGGAGGGGTGGGGTGGATGTTTAGTAGATATGCGGAGATCGAATAAAAAATATCACCAATTGCACAAGTCTCACAATATTGTTGTCCCTGCAGTGTTGGTGATTGCCTTTTTTCTACCTCGAAAAAAGTAAAAAAAAAAAAAAAATCGCTACTACTACTATTACTACAAAGACTGCTACAACTACTTCTTCTACAAAAAAAAAAAAAATCACCAACAACTCCTCCTAATATTACAACAACTACTGATCCTTCTTCTCCTACTAGTACTACTAACATTTTTTTTTTTTTTTTTTTTTTTTTTTTTGAGGTAGGCAGTCAGTGAAAAGTTAATATGAACAACGTCAATGTATAACTACTACCCCAGGCAGCAATCTCTACGAGAAAAACCGCCGTCAGCTCTGATCTGGGGCGAGCTTCGGTGGCTGACGCAGGCCCCACGGATTCTAGGGGAGAGGGGGGCAATGACGTCGCACAGAGCACCAGATCGCTGAAAAAACGACCAAAACCTCGCCTTGACCTCAATTTCGCTCCCAAGAATAATTTTTTGGTACGGTCTTACACGTTTTGATCTTTACTATAAGAGTTTAAGTCCCTTGCACGTGTACGAAATCCGTCTGTATTGTGTAGGAGGCACCAATGTGGTCACATTTGCCAAACCTTCTACTTAATGTCTAATTTAGATGAATAGTTGAATCATGAAAAATCGACAAACATTGCTTTTTATTATTTATGAGGGCGCTTGATACGAATTAGTCATTGATTTTGCATAAAAACAATTGTTTAAACAAATCGCTTACACAAATATAGGGGTTAAAATTTGTTTAAAACGAGTGACACATGTTTTCTATTGGTTATAAGACTGCTTATTACGAATCTAGCAATTAAAATGCAAAAAGGTAATTGTTTAAACATATTTTTTGAACAATTATCGGATTAAAATTTTTTTAAAACAAGCGACACATGTTTTTTATAGTTTTTGAGACTACTCATTACAAGTACGACTTTTAAAATGCAAAAAAATGATCCTATAAACAGATGTTGGATTAAAATGTTTCAAGATCAAGTGACACGTGACTTATATAGTTTTAAGGACTGCTGATCTAATGATGGCTATGCAAAAAAATTGTTTAAAGAATTAGTGTAAATAATTATTGTATTTAATATTTCGAAACTGTGGGACACAAGTTTTCTATAGTCATCTAGGCAACTTTTTACGAATTTGACAACCACTATAGAAAAAATCAATCATTACAGTGGGTTAGACTCTAGCAAAACGATCAAAAACTCGCATTTACGGAAAAATTAATTTGATTTTAACGCTTTAAAAACAAATGTAAGTTTCTTAGTTGGTCTATTACAAGTATGCGAGTCTATTTAATAAAAATTGCATAGTCTTGAATATTACTGTTACCTCACATTTTCAGAACATTAATACATTTCAAAAAAATGGACCCAAATGATGGAAAAAGCGTGAATAAAAAAATATTTTTTCTCCTGAATAACCATACTAATCGAAAATAAGGATTTATAACTAGATAAATTTAAATAACTTTGACGAAAACACAGGGATACCAACTTAAGAGCTGATCACAGGAATTTGGTCATTAGAAAAATACCAAATTGCAAAAGAGGATAGCCTTGCAGAAATTCCATTGATTTTGTTCAAAATGAATTCATAAGTATAAATCTTTATATTTTATATCAGAAAGTACTTTACATAATGCAAGAAATTGGAAATCTTCTGTTGTAGGAGTAGGACAAAGTCAATTAACATTCTATAAGGGCTCAAGAAACGTTAAAATACCAGGGTTTTATCGTCGCTTCGTAAGTCCAACATCAATTATCCAGCGAATATAAAGAACTTTCTGCCAATTGCTAACGGGGCACTAATTTTTCACTATTTCTCACCTGTATTATCTTATTACTGCTTTTGTTTCATTAAAATTACAGACTAACAAAGATTAAAAGCAATCAGAACCAAAATTTACATGAAGTTGATAATTAAACAATTCTACTTTAAAAAAAATTTACTTACTTTCTACTAAAAAATTTTCCACTCCAAAAAAGTGTATTAGTAAAATCAGGTAAAAGATTCATGAAATAGTTATATTGCTGAAAATAGTATTTTATTCATTTGGTTACAATTTCAATAGCGGATCAGATTTGCATTTATCATATTTATGACTACCGTGTGCTCTGCAAATCACATATTTTGCAGGATATTGATTGGAACGTTTAATAATTAAATTTTTGTTTCACATTATATATGTATTTCCATGAATGCATTACTTTTAATTTATGGTTCCTCAGGATTATCTATTATAGTTGTTTTTAATGAAAATATGAAACTTGAAATACCTTTTTTTGAGAAGTGTTATGGTGATACAATTTTGTTGTACTTATTTGTCCAAAAAATACGGGGTTCTTTATAAGGTTACATCTGTATACTTCGATGAAAATTATTTTAATTAGTTATAAAATTGCGTATAGGCCGTTAGTGTTCAGATCAGACAATTTTCTTCCACATGCATAAGAAGCGCACATGATATTACGTATATGAATAAGTACCTTACAAGGCCGTTGCTTTAATGTACTTGTAATTAATTTTACTGTAAGCATTACAGTCATTTATGTATACTTTGAAATAGTTTAAGCAGTTGGGATAAGAGAAAAATTTCAGTAAACGACATTTTATCCAGTACGTAACAGCTGTTAACTGTAGTACAACTTACGTGATACGTATTTACAGAATGACTGGCAGAGTACAGTTAATAAGAGGGTTTTTCATTTTTATTGTAATTATGTAGCGTTATTTTTAAGGTGAACTACTTGAGAAGAACTGAGTTATTCTATTTCTTCTTAGCGTAGTTGCTCACGTACAAGATCATTTTAATGGTCGAAAAAGCTGTAAAATATAAAGGCAAAGCTATTTTTATGAATTTTCGAGGACTTCCTACGTATACCGGCAATCATAGATAGGACACTGTAATATTAAGCACAACAATCTTTCAGTCTGCGAATTAAGCAAAACCAAGATATCTATATCACCAAGTTGCAGAGCACAAATGGTTGGAAAGGGTTTCGATTGATAACATAAAAAAAGCGAATTGCAAGTAAAATGTGTGTAAGCAGATCTTTGCTTCAAAATACTTTGAGAATAGAGCATAATTTTTTGTATGATAAAAGTTAGGTTGACAAAAAAATTCTATACAAAAATTTATTGATAATTATAATCATTCTTGAACGCAAATTAACCTTTTTTTACTGTTGAAATTTTACGGCGATTGCTAGTAATATATGTGTTGAATAGATTTTCTTCGACCGAAAAGTATAATGTTTAGTAAAATCTCTTGCATTGTAATATCACACTACAACATACCAAACCACCCGCCCACCTACTAATTCGTATACATTAACACTAGTGCGCACGCACTAATACACAAAATCACTCACTCTGATACCACATACAGAATATGTACATATTTTATTATGTATTGTAACAAAAACTATGTGTCTGATCAGTAAAATCACTATTATAAACCGAAATGCAAGTGTACGATGTGCAAATAAATGTGTGTACATACTCGCATATGCACGCACAAATACACAGACTTAAACGTTTTTATTTTCTTGACGAACACAATTACTAAATTTCCTTTGTTTTTGTCAAAAATATATGTTACATAATACAGTTTCAAATAATTTCAAATTTTGGAAAAGTTACGAGCATAAACGATCGCAAACAATAAATATTAGAGAAAGTTTTATAGAATTTAAATTTAAATATAATATTTAAAATGTTTTATTGCAATTTTATTATTACACTGTAATAGTACCCTTGTTTTTTTATGATTAAAAACACAGGGGCAACTATTTTCAGGATAACACTATAACATTTTTTCTATTTTTTGTGTTGTCATTTCAATATTTCACTTAAATTACTGTTTTTATTGTTAACCAAATTCTAATTCAAGTAACATACTGTTTTATTTTGTAAACTGTGTTTTTATTGGTAATTATATTCGAGAAGAGCAAGATAATTTTCCTTCCTGCATTTGTACTTAACGCTAATGTAATATAAATTTTCTTGCTCCCTAATCATACAAAATAATATCTTTCTATAAATGTACGTAATAACATAGATATGATATATAAAAATCCTTAAACGTATGGTGTATCTTAAATGCACCAACTTATGTCTCCCAAACTAATATTTAACAAATTCAAAATTAACGGAGCCTTTGCAAAGCTATCCTCTTTTGCTATTTGATGTTTTTCTAATGATAAATTCCTGCTATGCAGCACATATGTTGATATTTTCGTTTTTTGGTCGATGTATTTAAAATTTATCTAGTTTTTAATCCTTATGTCGGGTTAGTATAGTTATTTAGAAGAAATAAAATCTTTGTATCTAGGATTATTTCATCTTTTGGGTCCATTTTTTAGAAATGACTTAATGTTTTAGAAATGAGAGGTAATGGTATGATTTTGTAGTATACAATTTTCATTAGATAGATTCGCATACTTATAATAGACAACTAAGAATCTTACACTTGCTTTTATAGCTTTGAAACATAATAAATTTTTGCGTAAATGCGAGGTTTTGATCGTTGTGCTAGAGTCTGAACCACTATGAGGATCTATTTTTTGTATAATAATTGTCAAATTTGTAAAAAGGAGCCTAGATGACTATATGAAACTTGTATCGCACAGTTTTAAAATATCAAATATAATAATCATTTACACTCATTCTTTGAACACTTTTTATTTTGTATAACCGATAATCGATCAGGATTCTTGAAAACTATAGTTAACATGTGCCGCTTGTTTAAAAAAAAATTTAATTTATTGTTTGTTTGATTCATTTGTTTAAACAATTACTTTTTTTATTTGAAGATTCCGATAACTAATCAGCAGTCTTGAAAAGTATATAAAACACATGGGGTTTGTTTTAAAAAAATTTTAAACCAATATTTGTTTAAACAATTTGTTAAAACCACTGACCCCCTCCAGCTCGTGCAAATTTTTTACTCCCTCCAGGCCGCTGAGAGTGCGGACCGTTAAGACATTTTTAAGAAATGTTTAAGGTGCCAAGTTATCTGGTAGACCTTAAAAGGGTTTACGGTGTGCTAAATATTTTAAAAAATTATCTGCGAGCACTTAAAGGATTACGTCCGCTGCTGCGGACCTAAGGAGCGGCTTCAAGAGCTCACTCTTATTATTATTAAAATTAAATGTGCACCTTGAAATAGTGCTATTAGTGCAAAGGGCTATAGGGCTCTCGGTGGCACAGAAGGTAGCCTAACTGACTGTCACACTGAGGGCCGGGGTTCAAGCCCGACCAAGGGGAAATTTTTTTCTTCACTTTATAATTTGTATCTTAACGTTAGAAAGTTAAAAATGACTCTTACAAATTATGAAGTAAGAAAATAGAGTTCTAGAAAGTAAGAAAAAAAAATCAAAGATGGCCCTTAAAGGCTGGTAACGAAGAGCGCGGACTCGACAGGTGTAATACACCTATGATTCAAATTTGTGGCTCTTAAAAGAGCCGGTTGTTTGCCTTTTCAGCATAGGAAAAAAAATCGGCCTTTTCGGCGTAAAAATGTTAGCCTTTACGGCGACAAAATTGAAAAAAAATATTCGGATTTTACGGTGTGAAAAAAAGAAAATCTGGCACGGTGACAGCGACGACGATGAATAGCAGCAGCACCGGTAGAAGAGGAGAAGCGCCGCACTATGTTCTAAAACGATGAAATCCAAGGTAACTTTTTTTGAAATCAAATATCTCCAGATGTAAAGAAGGTAGAGGGACTTTTTTTTTTTATTTGTAGGTAATTGCATAACGAATACAGGAAAACTATAACTAAAGTATAAAAATAAAAACCTAACCTAAAAAACATAGGTTTTCACAAATTTTTAAAAAAATTCAATGAAACTGGTGGTCTTGAGATAATGATTTGTTGATTAAGACGTCTTTAATAAATATTTTTGTTGTTTTAGTGTATATAAATACTAAGAAAACAGATTATGAAAGTTTGCAATGCTAAAACATAACCTAAAATATTAAATTTAAATAATGTTTTAAGTAACTGTTTACACAGTAATCAATCCATGTACCCGCATATTTTCCAAGAGCCTTGAGAACACTCACTATACGTTTAACGACATTTCTTGTGTTGGTTAAGGTGGTAAATCCAATATGGCGGCAACAACACTATGACAGATTCACTTTTTCTTTACCATCCC
>JAPYYV010017292.1:0-10526 GCA_030522625.1 Copidosoma aretas | reverse complement strand
TTGTAACTTTTTATGTAGCATTGTACATGTTTTCTTTTGTACTTGTTACTTGATACGTAACACTTAGCAAAATAAAGCGTGGCTGGCAAGTTTGCGAATCGGCAAGGTTACCGCAGCGGACGCAAGTCCAGTCAATATCAGTTTATCAGAGAATTAATAGTATATTGCGACCCAAGGCTGGTAAAGGAAATGAATGTTTGCTCTTAAATCGTCTGAATATTGTCATTGAGGACAAAACACTGATTATTTAGGGTTTCTCTTCACGGAAAAAGTTTGCTCCGGTAGAAATGATACTAACCCAATCGCTGTTTTTTTCTGCAACCATGTATAGGAAAAAAGAGGGCTATTACATGTATACTGATACTAGTATTAGAATTTTAACGGCAGCACTATCGCTCGTAGTTATTCGATATAAGTATCGGAATTCCTACAGCATGGTAGGGGTTTTTCCCGTACTGGACAGGTATTATATAATCGAATACATGATTTTGACAACGCCAAACGTATATACTTATAATGTAACCTTTTATTTCATTTAATGAGTAGTACATTGGTGAAATATATACAACAATTATTTTTAACAGTTATTAACAATTGTTAGCGTAATGAAAAAATGCGTCGGACTATGTATTACACGTACATTATTTAAAAAAATTTACACTACAATATGCCTAATTGCGACATAAATTATATTATTCTTAGAGGGATTTCGGAATACTTGACTAATAAGCTTTCATCGCTTGTTGTAACGCTGTATGCGAAGTAATGATAGTTGAATCCTATCATTTTAAAAAGTTTAATACTAAAAAAAACCTCATTATCAACGATGTAAGTATTAAAAATTTTACCAAATTGCGGCCCACTTTCACAAATACGAACGAGTAAAATCATTCCATGTTTGTAATTCACATCATTGATTATTATATTTTTAAAAGCAGCACCACTTTTCGCTAATGGAAATACTGCTTGTATTTCATTTGAATGTATATGTTGCCCAGGCGTAATAAAACTTGATCTATAAGCGGAATTCGTGTTCAACATTACAGATAATTGATATCGCACTGATATCGTTTTAAGTATATTTTTGCGACATGAAGTAGCTAGAATGATTTTTTTCAATTCTCTATGCTTTGACTCAAAGCGCAAACAAGAAAAATTAGCAACAGGGCCATTCTGTCGTATTAGGCGTACATAGTGTACTAAATTATGGAACCTGGCTGTCAATGGCCCATACAGTTTTTGATATAAACTATGATGCTCTTCAACAACGATTTCTAACCATAACAAATTCGCATGTCTTAAGTTTGGAGCACTAACGATATCAATAATTTCTCTTAGTTTGATGTACAATTTCCAGTGCTCATTACCCTCTGGTACGTATTCTCCAACCATAATTCCAAAGTACCGAACAAAAAATAATAATTCGCTAGAAGACATTTTTAATTTTTTATTGTTTTTATATAGTCTAAAGAGATTCTGATTGGGACGTTTGGTGACTTGTGAGAAAAATCAGTTGAGTTCAAAATATTCTTCAGCAGATGGATAGAAAAAAATTTTTTGTCAATTAATTCAATTAAAATTTTGGCCATGTCATAACTCGCGGTCCCCTCATAGACGTCATGCATAACATCACAAGTTGAATTAGTTATTACACAAAACCCATTAACATCGTTAAATACACAACGCTCTTTCACGCCGGTATTAGAATAATCAATATTTTCACAATGCATGCTATAATCACTCACAGTACGCAACAACGTTTTATCTTCTATGCAAAGACATTTAGATTCTGTTAGTCCGGCATTACAGATTCGACAAAAATGAGTGAGTGAAAAAGATTCCACGAACCCTAGAATACTATTGCAACCTAAATTGTCACCGATTACTAAAACTGTGATAAAATGTACTGTATATACTGTGTCTTTTACTTTTATTTCAATTCCGTTAACATTCAATTCATTTAAATCACTTATTAATTTTTCAAAAATTACATTATTGCCGTAAAATTTGCGATCATCAGAAAAAAATATATCACTTAGTATTATACTTTCCAGTTTTGCCGAAAAATGTTTTGGGAGACAAAGAGGTTGTATGTAGACAGCTCCAATGTGGTTTTTACCAGCATGGGAGCCAAGTGGATTTCCGAGTTCGACGTCATCAAAGTAAACTACCATAGGGATTACTATTTTTTGGGGATAGTCTTTTTCAAGCACTTTCCACAGCGATCCTTGTATAAAATTGCTCAAAATGTATTTCTCTGCATTTAAACTGCTCATATACGAAATTGTCGCTTCAAACAAATTATCGATTTGAAACAAATTTTTAAGAGAAATTTTGATAGGAAAGTGGATCATTGAATCAATTTTAGTTTGCAAAAAAACTTCATCATTGTGAATTTTTGGCTGTGCAGTTTCTTTTAATATACAAATGTCTGGTTCAATATACAAGCCCAACTTTTTAAAGAGATTTATTCTCTTTTCTTCAGTTGCAACTTTAACAAAGGGGTCACTATACTTTTTAAAAGTATTATTCAGAACTGCACTAGCTTCCTCCGATATACCATGTAACAATAAATCTTCTAATGTACGTAGTAAAATCGGATTATACGTATTTTCAATATAATTACGAAAAGTACTGATAATAAATTGAATATCTTTTTTGTTAAATTTTGAATTTTTATATAATTCACATACTAAATTCACCGTTTCGTTTTCCATTATCACACTTGTAAATAATTTTATTCAAAAATAGAATCCTTTTTCAATTTGTGAAATTTTTATTTATAATGTTGAGAATTTATAAACAATTTTTACGCAAAACAATTATTAAAAATTTTACTTTCATAAAAACAAGATTTTAAAAAATAAGCCATTACGGCCGTTTAAATACGATGAAATTTTTAGTAAATAGCTTAGAATAAATTTTTTTCGCGCTTATATTATTGACAAAGTATCTCAGGTACAGATAAAAATACGAAGTTTGCCGCTGAGTCTTACACAACGCTCGTGCTTTTCTCACAATTCAGCTGGGTTTGAAATTTCAAGATTTTTTTAATTGCGACAACACTTTTCATTCCTCTTATATCAAACATACACTTATGAAAAAAAGACCACACTTGATGAGAACCAAGGGGATAATCTAAATGCAAGGCGAAGAAGCTTTTGAAACAAATATCAACAGATGTCAGTAAAGACGTACATTCTAATCTATATTTGTTTAAAATCACGAATGATTTTGCATTTTCCAATGCTCCTATGGCCAGAATGTATGGTTGCAGCGTAATTTGTATTTTTTTATATTCTTCTTCACGCTTATTAATGAAAGTAGTTACTTCATCATCTGTCATATCATTCTGAAAATTCAGTATAATGTTAAATATTTTCTTGAAATGAGATTGATTAATTGTTAGTTTCTCAATTCTTAACGTAATTGTAATTTCGTATTTTTATCATGAAAAATGAAATATTTACTCACATTTATATGAACTATGTAAGTGCATAAATGGAACTTATCTGCGATCTATTTAGGCAATTTTTTGTTTGTGTACATTAAGAAATGTGGTAACAAAATTAAGGCGACGTTGTTCCGATGATCTGAAAGTGATAATCCATTAGATCACAATTTCCTTAAAAAGGCTGATTAAAATACAAAATTATACGAACCATCATTTTTCATTTCCTTATTTGCATCTTAATTCTGTTGGATGGTGTCAAACTGAGTAGTTTTACTTTTTTTAGGTTCCGGTTTGTCTTTGTTACAGTATTCTATAGAATACTGCACTAGTTTTTTCGAATTCTGGCCAATTTTGTGAAAGGCGCTCTCCGATTAAAATTTTTTTTAATTTACCGTCATTGGGTAATTTGTAGTTTTTAGACATATCATTGAAATCAGAATCAAGCTAAGAAATATTTGACTTTAGTAAACGTAAATCAACTTACATGAACCATTAAAATATATGTATCATATTTTTTAATCATACCAGAGTAGGTCCGAGTTCACTATTCAAGATACGCACTTCCTCAAGAATATCATAAATATTTTTTCCTTTATAAAAACTCTCATGCCTGGCGTAATATGAGGCTTTCCAAATTGTCAAAATTTCTTTTGAATCAGCATACGTTTCTGTCTTGAAAATACTGGTATCAAACGTATATTTATGAATCGCTAAAACAAAAATTAAATGTATAGAATATAGCTTTACAAATATTTCTTAATTATTTAATGTGCCTTTTCTGTACACCTCGTCCGAAAGTCGAAGTTCCGGGTCGCGCAGCGGCCCGGCCGAGGGGCACAGAAAAATGGCATACTGACCGCGGCCGTAAGTAAAGAAGCCTCAGATCGTCCATTTTTCATCCTCGGCTTCGCCTCGGACGTCAATACTCAGAAGATCTGAGACTTTCTTTAGTTTTCCGGCCTTGGGTCGTAATATACTATTGCTTATAATACCTGATGTAGTAGCTCTCACAGGTGTTTCATTCCTACTCTTGTTATCGCTTCCTAAAAGACCAGCACAGCCTAATTTTTCTCTGTACGTTAGATATGCGCCATGTAAGTATCCTGCGGGTTGAATTCTTTTTTTTTCCCTTCAGCGTTTTCCGAGTAATAGCCTGACGCATAGTAGAGGTCTTTCTCAGTTTCTGATTTAAACAGGCTTAAGATTTCTTGAGCAAGGTCTTCTAGTCTTGAAGAAGCTATCCTATGAGAGTATACAAACCATGGTACTTTTAATTTCAATGAGTTCATTTTATCAAAATAGTGAATCTTGCCAATTTGAGTAATAAAGCAATCATCGTGTGTAAACTGGTCATTTAAACATGCATCTTTGAAATGTACTAATTTAAAATTGAGCAAGACCCAATACTTGTCTCTGTAAAAATGAAAATTTTATGTAGTAACGATGTGTACTTATATATGTGCGTGAACAATTAAACTGTACATTCGCACGTTCGCACATATATACACCAATATATACACATGGATATTACAGTAAAGGGGGCATATGTGTGCGCTTATATATATGCAGTGTATGTACAATTATATAAGTTTTAGTTTGGAAGCTAAGTCTGTATATCATGCGAAATATATCAGGGGAGGCAAAATTAACTATGTAATTAAAAATTTTTTTTTTCATATTCTTATTTATAAGAAGTTATATCGTTTCTACATTAAATTATACACTTAAAGTACCCTAATAGTATCTCAATTGTCTTACGAAAACGGAGATGGTGAGCATAAAGATAACTTAATTTCATTATCAATGATAAGTTTTGATAACTCTCTTCTTAAAACACCCTTTCCTTGTTTATAGGCAAACAAAATGATTTTTCCTATGAAACAACTTGAATCATTCAGTAATTTAAACAAAGGCATATTTTTTTCAACTGCAAAATGATCAGAAAAAAAAATTTGTGTAATTTAAAAATTTTTCATTATTAAACTGTATAACAAATAAATAATAAATGAGACATTACTCTGACTAAAACTTTCATCTATAAGAACAAGAGAACTAACTCTATCATTGCATGGCAAAACTTCGATTGAACTAGTGATTTCAAATTGATTCGTAATATCCAGATCATTAATATCGGTAGTTTTTTCAGGAAAACTAATAATATCAAGTAATTCTGGAACACCCGGTTTGTCGTTCGAAAAATCGATTGAATCGTCTTGACTGTATGTTTCTTTAATGTATGTATCGCCTACAGACATTAGGTACTGGACAAACTTAGTTTTAAACCTTTTTTTTTGATCAAGTTGCTCAGGAGGAAACATTTGGTCCATTATTTCTTGAGTCAAATTCTTGAATTGGTCTTCATTTATTTCGTAAACTAAAATAAACATAAAACCTATTACTTAGTTTTTTTATTTTCCTTCTTTTTCAAATATATAATTTTCTTGGAAAGAAATTAAATTACAATTTTTAAATAATAAATATATTTTTCTGGGAAATGTTGAAAGCCAATATTTAGTATAATAGCATGAATATCTCTTGGTATCTGTGGTAAGATAAAATTATCTTTTACGTAGATGGTATTTATGAGCTTAAAAGAAATTTTTCTCGTTATTTTATTTGAAAACAGCTGTAAGGCTCCTTCAATGGACAATACTTATGGCACGAACTACTACAATTATCAATGACACTACGATACTCATATCTTCATGAATTTATAAGAATATTCTAACATAGTCTATTTTCATACGTAGCAACAGTAGAAACTTAAACGGTTTTAAGCAGCACAAAATATTCATGGAAGACAGTTATAGAATAAAACAAGTGACTAATATAAATTTATGTAAAAGGCTAAGCTGGTACATGCTAGACACGACTGATTGGTTTATAGTCAGAGCAAAAAGTATATCTTCCACACGTACTTTAACAATTACTCTACGCCAGTGTACTCATGAAATATGTTTTGAGTGAGTCTATTAAAGATCTACAACTTTTCAGTTCCAATATTTAGTTTCAAATGGGGAAATGGGCAAAAACCTCTTTTTTCCGAATATTTAATTGGTTTTGCCTTCTAAGTCATTAGGACTGCACCTGAGAGAAAAATGTATTTTACAAAATTTTTTACCTTCGATGTTCTCTAAAAATTTATCCCACCACTTATGGGGGGTAAAATGCAAGCTGTTGAAGTTAAAGCCAAAATAGTGATTTTTTTCCAATTTTTCAAGGATTTCTTAAATTTTTAAGACATGAAGGTAAGTGTAAAAAAGTGAATCAAAATAATAAAAAATCGTATTCTTCAAAGATCTGCAAAACATTGAATTTCACTCTCTAAAGTTTAGCCAGCTTGAGGATGGAAAATTTTTGCCCTTCGACGAAATTGGCTGGATTTGAAACTGTCAGGTTGTGAGATGGAAACAAAGCCACAAACCAAATTTGAGGACAATCGGATGTTAACTTTTAAGATAGTCAATTTCCGTGTCTTCATAACTGAATACGTGCAATTTGGTCTTCGATGGGTATCACTCGGATCACCATTATATCGTGTTTAAAATTAGTTTCACACCACAAATAGAGGTTTCAGACATAGTTACGCTTTTTGCTCTGGCGGAACTGTAAGGCACTTTTGTGGAACAGTCGTGTCTAATAAAGTATAATATAGTCATGAGTCTTGGGCTTTCGAAGAAAATTAAATTTTTTGCTGGTCACCTCTTAGGGACTGAGTTTTTTATGTTATTTTTTTTTGTTTAGACGAAACATTTTGCTAAGTGATCATGCTTCTCAGTAACTGGAGGTACACATAGAGATACAATGACAGTGTATAGTCATTCCTAAATAATTAATCATAACGTATGCACGTATGCAGCATGCAAGGCTCCATCGATGGCTGAGACTAATAACAAGAATCACCACAGCTGTCAATAAGAGTACAAAACACATGTCCTTACACTTCTAATTTGAAAGTTTAAGAATTAAAGGTAAATATCTATCCATTTACACTTCTCAAAAAATTGAGAGTTCTCTCTTTTGAAAGGATAATCCTAACATCTTACAAATGTAATTTACATGTTATGAGGAATGAGTACATTGTTTAATGTTAATTAAATTAAATGACTTGAATAAAAGTTTGAATCCAAATGTATCTATAAATCTTGTTGCGCAAAGTCATTATACATTACATACACTCACACATTGTATTTATTGTTCTACTGGAGGTAAGAGGCTGAAATTTTGTAAATTTCTTTAATTTTATAAAACAATACTAAGTCTTAAATTTGAGCACTCCAGCTGTAATAGAAGCTGAGATATAAAATGTGGGTGAAAATCACCGATAAGGCTAATTCTTGTCAAACCAATTCTCATCAAACATTGTACTCAGCCTGCAAGTAGTCTAAACATTTTTTGGAAATGAATTTTGAATACAGGGGTTTTAAGTACGGTTTTGATTTTTAAAATTTAAAGTAGACAAACAAATGCAAAGCAGCATTTTCATTTTGAGCAAGTTGAATGTTGGATTGAGTGGTAGCTGTAATAAGTTCATGGACTCAATTATCAATAGGGAACAATAGACCTAATCAGTGACTGGATGTGTGGGTGATAAAATTAAATGTTTTATTCTGTTTCATCTAGTGTCATAAGTGTTGAAATGTTATTTTCAAAAAGATAATCTATTATTTGCAGGCTGCGAACAATAACTTTTAAGAAGAATTTTAGGATTGTCAATAATTGGCCTTATCGGTGATTTTTACCCACATTTCATATCTCAGTCTCTGTAACAGCTAGAGTGCTAAAATTTGATATTTAGTATTGTTTCATAAAATTCAAGAACTATACAAAAATTCAGCTGCATTCCTAAACTGGAACCAGAAATCCCATGTACAAATATATTAAATTACTTAAGATTGTTCGCAGCAAAATTTCCAAGATCAATCTTGGATTTAAACTCAATTGAAAACTTTCAAAAATACAATTAACATTTAAGAAAATACTATAGTATTGAAGCCACACTAGCTTCTTGCTGCATAGCGAAAAAAATGTATTAGCATTGCGTATGAACTAAAATTAGTATATTGAACAAAAATTTGCTTTTAATAGGGGCTCATAATTATTATTCCTTATGTCTTGTCAAAAAGACAACTATTATCAAATGTGTGCTGGTTATGTGAGCTAATACATGTATACATAATTTATTAGTCCTTTTTACACACTTTGAAAGTGGAAATATGTAAATTAAATTTGTGCTTTCGTTACCAAGTGTATTGACAAACTTATAGAGATAACTTAAGAGGAAATATGAAAAACAGATTGGAAATTCATAAGCCACTTGATTAATTTCAATCTTTACTTACAAGAGAGCAGAGTCCCAAGATGTTCCATGTTCCAGGTTTTTAACATCTTCTTCACGAAATCATCCATTACATTGTGACGTTTGTTGTTGTCCACGAGCGTTCAATATCATGTATAACCTACATGTCAAACAAACACAAGCACATGGAGCATATACGATGATATACCAATGAAATATTTAGGTACGCGGTAGTAAAATGTGCTAAAATTTATACTATAGTCACCTGCGGGAAAATCCGCAGAGTTTAAATCCGCAGAGTTTATTTATCACAATCTTTTTGCTGCGCGTTGAAATAGCTCGAACAGAGCGTATATATATACACGTATCATGCAGCAGACTACAGTATTTTGGTAGCATTTCTACTGGAGCAAACTTTTTTCCGTGTTCTCTCTGCCGTAGATCGTATACTATTATTCTTGGATTGTCCACGTGGAATTTTATCCACGTGAAATTTTTCCACATGGAATTCCACGTCGAATTTCCATGTAAAAGTCCACGTGGACATTTGCAACGGGGAAAGGATTAGCACATCTATCTGAATGTAGGCTTTTTGCAACATTTTCTTGAGGAGTAGACATAATATGCCTTTAAATTAAAACACATTAGACTTTAAATAATGTAAATAAAATTATTCTTATTGTTATAAAAACTCATAAATAAATCTGAAACACAAAACAATACTTTACATTAAAACATTTTTTACGTTTGAGTTTTACGTAAAAATCTTTGTGAACTAATGTAACTGCAACAATAGCATTTAATGTTTCAAATGCCCTATGAAAATCTAATATATATCTGAAAAACAATTTTTTACGTATATTACAAAATAAATCAAAGAAGTTAACTGTAAATGCTAGATGAATATTATTTCTCACTTACATATTGTTGATAACTGTAAAGTATCTTATTTAACTTATATAGTACTATTCAATCACAATTTATGTATAATAAAAGCTACGATAGTTTCAGTTCTCAGTAGAGATACAAACATATATTAATACTTAACTTCGATATCTAATGAAATCCTACTAGCGTGGTATCAGTTTAGGTGTCTGGTTGTTAAGAAGAAAAAAACTATTCCACTTTTACGCTTATCTTACATTTCAAATATCTACTAGCGTGGTGTAAGTTCCGGTGTGTGGTTGTTGAGAAGAAATAATATTTTCCACTCTTGAGTTTATCATACATTTTCATAATGTCATTTACAGAAAGAAAGCAATTATTCTAAAGCGGTAATCAAAATTGTATAAAAAAAATTTTTGAATAAAAAAATATAACATAATATGCAATTCAAAACTAAATTCTCTCTGCAAATAAATTTATGATTTTTTCGCAAAATACTATAGATAAGAGTAAAACTTCTTAGGAATTCCGAAGGGTCAGAATCGTTAAAAGAGCACTTTCAAGTTTCTTGATAGATTAGGATGATTTCTCATTGGTCGGAAAATTACGATATATTAATTACTAAAAGAATCATGTAATATGAACAAATTTAAAAGTACTATATGACTCATTCCAAAGTATTTTTGTTCTGAGAAAATTATCACCGAAGATAACAGATTTCGAGAAAAGCAAAAATTATAAATTAAAAAAAAAAATTTATTTTAGCTGCTATTATAAATCCTTATTTTCAGAATGCCACTTGTCATTCAAAGAAGTTTGTCAATAACGACGTTAAAAGCATTAGGCGCTTTTCCCAAGCTATTCATATTTTTTTCCTGAGCTTACAAT
>JAPYYV010017281.1:0-28980 GCA_030522625.1 Copidosoma aretas | reverse complement strand
GCTGCCCTGCGAGGTAGCCCGCATATACAGTCAGTCTAGCTACCGCATACTCTCCAGCCACACGTCGGCGCTCGCGAGCAGACTCACGCAGCCGAGGGAAATTGTCGCTCTCTCGCAACCGCTATATTTCTGTCAATAAAGTTTTTAGTCAAGTCAATGTCAGAGTCTTTTCTTTGGTACGTTCCTCATTTCTTTCGGGATCTAAGGATCTTATCCCAACCGGGAGTTACCACGAGCCTTGTGCTCATCCGGCGCCGCTCTCATTTTCTCTTATCATACAGTCCCCTCGATATATAACGCGATTAAAGGTCTAGTCATTTATATGCTGATTGAAAACTAAAATTTCCAAAGCACTTTATCTTTTTTTCGATTTATTGAAAACATAAAATATCATGTTACATTTTAAAGTATACATAGTAGTTGCATCATAAATTCTTGCTATTTCTTTATACTATGAATCGACGAATGATAGGAGACCAATAGTGCTAGTTAATTTTCGCAAGATTCTTCAAGTGATAGAAGACGAATCATTCAAGTTAGTTTTCGCAAGATTCTTTAAGTCTCTTGTGTTCAGATACGAAAAAATATTCCAAATTATATTGTCGTGCAGACCTTCGAGATTCATTGGCATTAGAATATCTTTAAGAACTTTGTTAAAACAAAAGTTGGCTGTATCTATTATTTTT
This sequence comes from Copidosoma aretas, assembly GCA_030522625.1. Classification (NCBI taxonomy): domain Eukaryota; kingdom Metazoa; phylum Arthropoda; class Insecta; order Hymenoptera; family Encyrtidae; genus Copidosoma; species Copidosoma aretas. Next base: position 28,294 of record JAPYYV010017281.1, on the reverse strand, counting down.
CTCCTATCGATTGCCACATTTAAGCGAATTTTAATAGCACACTTGATATAATACAATTTTTTTTGCTTGTCGAGTGTTGAGAGAAAACGTGTACAAGCATCAAGGTAATCTATATTGTTCAGTAATTTGACGAGCGAATCCAGTTGCATCGTGAGAATATCAAAGATTGATTTTTCATCGCCTATTTGTACTTCTTTGAATTCATCCAACTCACTGTTGCAAATAGTAAGAATCATCGACAACTTACTATGTAACATGAAAAGTCCGTTTAATGGGATAAATTTCGCATTTGATACATTTGAGCGTAAGTTAATGGCATAGTAGAAGGTTAGCAAGTAAGTAAATTCGCTTGAGTCTGAGTAATTTACAACTCGGTAAAAGTCCTTGATCATAATGTCCAACATCATTAGGGTATCTTCAAATTCCCATAGTAGGGATACTATCAAAAAATCATCTCTACTCTTTTCTCTTACAAAGAAATAGCTTTGGACAAAGTGCCTGTTGATATTATTGCTTGAGAGGTTGTGTTATTGGCATATTAATACAGAAGATAAAGTGTAAATGAAATAAAACAAAACAAAACAAAAGACGCTTAAAAACAAATTTATAGAGTCTACTAATAACATGACAAACCTGTGGGTTCGAAAACCAGCCTCCAATAGAATCTTAACGGTGCTAGGATAGCCTTTTTCGACAGCTATAGACAGAGCTGTATTAACATCTTGCCAACGATAATTTAGTTGTGCCAAGGAAATGCTGTCTATATCAAGCAGGCGATCAACTAATTGATCGGCGTGTAATGCAACAGCAGCGATGAGTTCGTGCAGCTTAAGTTCATTTTTATCGCAGCCAACAATTAAACGGGGAAAAATGTCTTCTCCTACAGAAGGTATCTTTACTCGGACTCCTCCTCCTGTGATTTTATTAAGCATCCAGTTTATCAACTCTATGCCATGTGATGTATGCACAGCTTGATAAAATGGTGTTTCATCGAGAAAGTTGTGCGCACGTACATCTGCTCCTGTTCAAACAAATTTGACATTTTGTAATTTTAAACGTTTACGATGGAGAGACTGTTATCTTAAACTAAATCAGTGCATATAGTGTATAACAAAATTGGTAAGTCTGAATCAGGTAAGATTTACTATGATATTATTCACTTCTGTCTCTTTCATTCTATGCTAAGCGAAAATCGCATCCACTGAGAAAATAAGTACAATTTTAGCCTAATTATTTTGCTGAAGACGGAAAGTTAATATCATCAATCTCTCCATAAATCAATTGATTTGTAAATTAATGAAACCACTTACCAAGTTCAATGAATAGTTTAGTGATTTTGTACCATTTGTCTTGATTGTAATCTCGTTCTTCAAGTAGCACATGCAGTACATTGACATCCGACCAATTTTTCAGTAAATCTCGGACCACTGTCTCGCTTCCATTGCGCACAGCTTTGTGCAGATTTGAATCACCCACGTCATTAATACTGATGCCCTGGTCGCGCAGAAATCCTCTAAGAATACATTTTTTTTCATTCCCCACGTGATGCCGCTTAGTCACTACATAGTACATCAGCGCTTTAAATGAAAAGCATCCGTGAGAATCAATTTTAGTTGCGTTGTTCAGTAAAAAATCGATAACTGGCTGTAGAATACACATTGGTTTTTGAATTAATGAATCACACGTATCTATTAATCTCTTGTAAATATTTTTGCTTTTTACACTATAAAACATAGAAACCGATCAAATAAAATGATACGTTATAGTTGGATGAAGCTAAAATAATGCAATTAAAATTCAGACACCATACCCAAATTCTACGAGCATTTTCACCAATTCCAATTCGGAGCAGGAAATGGCTACATCCAGAGGTGTATGGATACTATTATTGACCATATCAAGGTCTATCTTGTGATCCAACAGAATTTTAGTAAAAACCTTGTAATCATACAGTATATCCACTTTAACAGCTAAGCATAAGACCGAATTTGGATCAGCTCCGTTTTTTATTAGAAATTTCGCACCATTGACCTTTGGATCAATGTCGATTACAATTTCTGATACGTTTTAATTTTTCAATATACATATTACCTGTCCTTTATTAATTGCTAAGGAAAGTGGTGATTCGTCGTACTGTCCGCGTATATTAACATCTGCTCCATGATCAATAAGCAATCGCATTATTGGTAATCTATTGTCAGCTTGTATGGAATCGATACTATCGTGATAGCGAACATTATCGTAGACCAAATGTAATGGTGTGTTAAAATCAAGATTATAAGTATTCACACAAGACGGATCGCTGAGAAATAAATTTAAAAAAATTGATTATAATTATTATTGAATCACCTCAAAACAAAACTACTATACCTGTCCAGAATATCACGGACTTGTGTAATGTTGCCAGTGCGAACTGCTTCATGGAGATGTCCCGCTCTCCTGTTTTGCATTACTGTGACTTTTTACTTTTTGTTGTAAAAAAATTGAATCATAACAGATGAAGATTGGGGTGGATAAATTATTCGAGTTTCGTTCGCTGATATATCAAATTTTTTTAAAACTTGATGTATTCAAGATGTTTTGTCCGTTTGGCAGTGTATAAAGCTGCGGTAGGATCGGCGGAAGTTTGTAATGGTTTTTTAATCTACTTCTAGATTAACTATGAAATGTTTTTTTTTTTTTTTTTTCTGAAAGATGTATTTTGTGAATGACAATGCAATGTTGTACAAATACTCTTTTTCATTTACTTCTTTTGGATTAAAAGTGACAAGATTGAATTATTCCGTTTGCCGATGGCTCGCCTTATCTAACTCGTCTGTTTCTACTTACTTTTATAGTTATTAGGTTTTGTTTGCTAGTACTTGGTTTTTTCTCGGTTCTGTTTGGATCTGTAATTATACATTATATAGATATACTTTTTTTGATGATAGTACGTACATAAGAGAACCAGACTAAACCGAACTAATAAACTAATAAAGTTAGAAGTAGAGTATATTGATGATGGTTTAGTTAAATTGAAGATTGAAATTTATCTAATGATAAAAAAAATAGAAAAATTACTCAAATGCATGATGAACTAATGAAAATCACCAAACTATTAGTTTAAAAACTGTACACTCATTACTTGGATATACAATCGAGATCAATTTATGTTCTTTTTCTTAGTTCATTGTATAAGCCTATTTTCGTACTTATAACGGTTTAATTCACCTATCAAGCGGTGCAAGTATCGAAGTTCCATCGACCATATTGATTCGGCCTTTATCAAACGACGAAGCTACTTTTAATTAGGTGTATAGACACGTACGTTTGTACACGCAGTACAGTTTTCTTATCTACATCTATAGCTGATAACATTCCATCGACGTTTCAGTTTATGAAAAGCACCTGAAAAACTAACAGCTTTTCCGAGCGCCTGCTCTCTTTCTATCACTGTGGTCTAGAAAGAGAGGAAAATACTCCCTCGGAGTGCTCTAAAAGAGTCGCTCGTAAACGCTGTATGAGCAGTTAACGAGCGACCGAAATAATCTGAAGAAAAAACTATTTGCGTTTAAAAATTGATAAGAATACCGCCAAGCAACTATGATGTTTAAGAAACAAGGCACGATTTGAGAAAAACCTATGTCTAAAGTTTGTATGAATGCAACTTGCACCTACTTCATGCGATTCTGACTCGACAAGTTTTCCTCGTGTACAAAATACCTCATAATCGCATGCACGCGCATACTTTGGCAGCTGTGCAGTCTGTTCTACTTGGGAGCTAAAAAGCTTTCGTCCGTCAACTTTGCTGGATTAAATTTGCCGCCGCTTGAAATAAAACGCTGAATTGCTCGTTTGACTCGGAAAACGCCGAGTTTTCGGGACGTTTCTGAGCCAGGGGCGGTTTAGATAATAAGCTCGGATGAACAAATATGGCTATCGACGACGTCGCTGCGTATGATTGGTTGATCGTGCTGAGCTGCGCTGGCAAAGGCGGGCAAAGGAACGAGTACCCGTGTCAGCTAGTGGCAGTCTCTCGTGGGCACGCAGCGCGTCAACTGCGCCGATCGCTCGCAATTTCGAGTTGTAGATTTTGTACGCGCACCCGCAGATCAGGGAAAGGGCGATGAAGTACGTTTGTACGTTCACTTGCGTGTGCTTTTCTCCTTTTCGCCGCGGCTTATGCCTCATGATGCCGGGGTGCTCGGCAACGGTAGATCGTTGTATCGCTTTTCGTTTGCTGCCGTGAGTTTTTATTTCGTCGTTTGGTGCCGTCGACGAGCGAAGTGTCCTCAATAAGTGCGTAAGTGTATAATATAAAACAAATTTGCTGCTAATTTTTGTATAATACTCGTATTTCTTGGCCACATTTTGGTCTGCAAGAGTTTAAACTTTTTCTGAAAATACTGTAAATTATTTATCAAAAGAAAAACGTAAGAATTCGATAGTGTACGCCGATGACGACGGATAACTTTTTTCTCGATTGTCATAAGAATTTAAGTCGTCGACGTATATTATTTTTATGATTTCAATGAAATTTACGGAAAAGAGCTATGAGTACACGTTCTTCGTTCACGAAGACTATTATTATGTCGAGTTTGATCGAATAGCGTGTTAACGTATACATGTGTTTTAAATACGATTTTCTTGAAAATGCGCTAGTGAAATAGCCGTCTATATTATCCATCTTACTATTGAATCTGTGATGAAATAACGATATAACTAATTTTGTATATCTTGTCAAGATTTAGGTATAAACACAATGGAAGACCAGCGTCTCAACGTAATGGCCGAAGAACATGCCAGGCAGAGAGAAGTGATCATTAAATCATTAGCAGCCATCTTGATTCGATCGGCGCAAGAAACGAGACAACGGGCTTGGACTCGAGGTAAGCGCGCATGATATTCCATCGTGTTTCTGTACATCCTTCTTTTAATTTGAAATTTCTCTTTTGTAGCCGGATGATCGAGTGGCCCTGGCAGGTGGGATTATCACGGTACAGGCTGCACTCGATGCTGATATCCTATCCTTGGGGTGGTTCATGCCGGACTCTCCCGAGTTCAAAGTGCCACTGTATATAATGGATTCTCGTTAAAGTTCCCGAAATTCACAAAAATTTCATCGAATATTTCTCCCGTGCCTACAACTACTTCGACGTGTAGGCAATGATTTGCACTTTCGTACCGGTATCTTTTGATTAAGATGATAATTCACGTTTTCAATTGCCGATTTGTTTGGAATTACACGAGCTTCCTTGGGTTGGTTTTTTTATTCGATTTTTACGAGTAAATTTTTCGTGAAAAACTTCGAAAAAATACTGCCCTCCGTATGAGCGCGTGTTACGACGGCAACTTTCAACAAGCTTTTTCCGCGTTTCATGCAATCAACTTTACTGAAATTTCAGCGCCGAGTTTATAATGTGTAACCCAATGATCATGTTACTGACTTCTGTTAGGGTAAATCCGAAGAACATCAACCATTGTTTTGTTTGCCTTATTTTCGACAAGAGTTTTTACAAAATCACGTATCGTCTTGACACTGGATCGCTTCCGACTCAAACGTTCGCTTGTTGTTTTATACAAAAATCGGTAAAGGTTGTCGAGACAACGATGAGAGTCGCTTTTCAATAAAAGTGCGTCGTGACCACACGTCCGTCGCCCACTCCGTGGCTCTCTTCACTTTCCCAACTTCTGTTCTAGTTGTACGAGGAGAGAAAAGCGCCGCCGACCAACCCTTATTTGATTCATCGTAACGCCGTCTTCGTAACGGCTCAAAGCTATTATGTTGACACACTTTTATTAAACAAACGTGAAATACTGCTAAAAATAACAATCATAAATGAAAATAACGCTCAACAACATAGAGTATCTTCTTATAAATTTCAATTCACAAAATTGGCTTGTCCTGCCTTACTCGGCTGTTTCTACTCAGTTTGATACACATCGGACAATCAACAACATCAATTTCTCAAAGTTTCGTTTAATTCTGACGACAATATTTTCACGCCTTAATTAAGACAGCATCGAGCAGTTCTCGTAATTGTTCGTGCTGTAAGACCCAATCTCTCTGAATGAAAGTCACGATTGAAATCGAATCGAGTGGAGTTAACTCGACTTCATTGTACATGACACTGTTGAGCTTGTGTATGTACTTGATCAAATAAAGAATTGATTGCTATTTTCAATATCAGCAGTTAGTTAAAAGAAACAGCCAGCTGAAGATTCATCGCTATGGTTCTTGCAGTAGTTCTGCTCCCTTGGGAAACAATACAGCGGCCCAATCGGCCATTCCATCCAGCGCCCTTGAACGACCCTCAACTCGAAAAAATCTCTACAACGGACTGGGACATGGATTTCGGCTGTACAGCAATCGAGTCTGGGGAAAGAAGACAAGGACAGCGTGACTCACGTTCGTCTGGCTAGGCTGCAATACCATACAATATTCTGCAATTTTCATCCACACTTGTATAGGTACTATTGTTAACAATATTGAAATCTATCTCGTGGTCCAAAAAATTTAACAGCTATTATACTAAAAATGTATATTCTGGAGTAACTTGGTCTGATGCCAAATTTGGATCAGCTGCTTTGAAAAAAAGTTTTCTTCTTGACACTTGCTATCATGCAGATCTGTAAATTATCCAACTTTTCCAACAGTGAATAAAGTATTATTTTATTCACATGAATTGAAACAATCCAATATTTGGACATCATAATAACGTCCTATCAGTTTCTGGTTTGATAAGTAAGACGCTTCTGTCAATGCCTTTCTCTCGTAGCGATTCTCTAAGGATGATTTTTTTTTTCGCATATGATGCTTGTGAATCTGTATAATACATCAACACTTCAAGCGACAAGCATATGTGAAAATCTATTCGAATTGCTTCGTTCACTAGAAACTCGATAATCGGCTTCTGTGGCCTCATCGAGAGTTGTATGAGCATTATTGATCTCAGTTGCAGCGAACTTTAGAGTGTGATTGAAACAATTGGACAGTAAACAATCCCACCCTGAAATATTTTGTTTCCTATTGTATTTAAAATTTTTAAAGTTTATTCTTCAAAGTCGGCTCGTGTACACGCATGAGTGCAGCATTATAGTATCGGTCTGAACAACATTTTGGGCATTTTTCGCCCTTAAAGGAACTTTCGCGATCGATATCGGATATCGTATACACGTGTTACGTCGACGAGGGACGTTTACACTTATTTCTCATCTGGTGAGTGATGTGCTACTATTAGGGCCTAGACCTTCGTCCAATAGCCCGGGTTTCGTATTTTCACCGGAGAGTCGAAATCCAATCGCGAACCGCCAGCGAATAACCGTCGGGAGAGAACCGCTCCGCTCGATCAGTTATTGGCGATTTGTTTAATGCGGCGGCGCGACCTAACGGATGGGGCGCGTCAGCACTTTACTCCGCGTTTAGCCCTTTACTCCGAATAGCCGCCTATGTCTTCTGCGGCATCAACAGTGAACTTGACATGAAGGGCTGACTTGTCAAGTGCGTTTCTGTTGTAATTATACGAGCCTTTTTCTCCCATCATCAATATCAGATGAAGCAGATGCTCTCCTGTTGATGTTTTTCCCAGTTCCTTCACTGCTATGTTCTTACTTTTCTCAAAAACATATATGTCAATTAAGAGGCTTAGTTGATCAAGTCCAATTTGTTGAAGGTTGAAGATCGTTGTTGCATCACATGCAGGGAAAAGTGTAGTTACACAGCCAAAAAGTCTCTTTCTTGTCAATTTTCCTGGGTTATCATAAAGTCTTGATGATGTCTGTAAACCCTCAAGCATTTGTCTCTCATTTGTGGTGCAAGTTTGAACAAATCTTGCCCATTCATTATTGCCCACCTCAGTGCTTAAAGTAAAGAAAGAAATTTTCTTCCGTAAATTCAACGCTTCAGTTACACTCACAGTGGGGTACTTATTTTTGAAATGACATATAACACAAACCCAAATGTCAACAGAGAACAAATTAGCAGAAGCTTGTTGATTGTTAACAGGCTCATCATTCATAAGATTATCGAATCTGACCGCTACTACCAGGATTCCCACCGATAGCGCTTAGTCAGCGATATAATTAACGGATCTCAGGCTTGTCCTTGCCGCGACGCGTTCTTCGCGCAGCTAGCAGTTGCAGACGGGATCACACATCGAATGCAATTACTAGCGATTACGAGGGATTACTTGGGCCTTAAGGATCCAAAGGAAAAGACAAGAAGGTGATTGATTATGATTGGTACTTACTTATTTATTTCTGGATGAATTACAAGGGTGCAGCTCGATAGAAACAGAGACTGCCACTATAAATTTAGGCGCGGTTTTAAGTCAATCGAATCAAGCAAACTTAAACTGCCTCGTTCACCAGAAACTCGATTACCGGCTTCTGTGGCCTCATCGAGAGTTGTATGAGCATTATTGATCTCAGTTGCAGCCAACTTTAGAGTGTGATTGAAACAATTGGACAGTAAACAATCTCACCCTGAAATATTTTGTTTCCTTTTGTATTTTACATTTTTAAAGTTTATTCTTCAAAGTCGGCTCGTGTACACGCATGAGTGCAGTATCGGTCTGAACAACATTTTGGGCATTTTTCGCCCTTAAAGGAACGTTCGCGATCGATATCAGATATCGTATACACGCATATCTGTATAGCAAGATCTTTCGAAGGACTAAACATTTTCACAGCCACATCGCTCTCCGCCAACTAAGCTTGATGCTAATTTGAAATTCATTTCTTGTACGTACTTTGCTGTAAATAACTTAAAGTTGATTGGCCCTAACTTGAGCTGTTTCTGTACCTTTTAATGAAAAATCTAAAAATCAATATAGTGCTAGACAGTTGATTCTAGGGCTGCCGCAAGAGTTGAGAAAATCTTGGTCTTGTCTTGTCTTGTCTCGAATAACCAAGACAAGATCGAGATAAGATCTACGTATTTTTATGATCAAGCGATTACAATGTGCGATTGTACAATAATAAATAATTTTACGATGTTAACACTTCGATAGCTATGAGAATACTGTAGTCGACGAAATAATTGGAACGTCGGGGCCCCTGACGAGTACAATATACGCAAGACCGAGATTATTGAGGATGGTAACGCTTCGATATAGCTACCAGAGTATTGTAGTCGACCAAACATTCGAAACAAAAAAAATGTTTGAATTTTTCATCCCTTCTTACTTATTTGTCATTAATGTTAGACATTTGAACTGTACCTCTAACCAGATACTCTTAATCGTATCTGATTTTTTGTTTGGTATTTTATTAAGTTGATATCTCAAGTTTATGATAAAATTCAGATTCAAATTAACATCAGGTTATGGAAAGTCTATTTATAATTAACCATGAAAAATGCTTATTTAGGTTTCAACAATAAAATTGGCTCTTTTCTGATGTTGTGAAATGTTTTGTGAGGTGATAATTTCCAAGCTACATGTATTATAATTAACAATTGCCATCAATTTTAATGTGATGATATGTTATATTTAAAAAAGCGTAATACATATTTTTACACATACATTTATCCTTGTTGGAATCAAATATTACAATACGCTGAATAATAAAAATTTTAATCAGCTTGTATGTAATCTATTACTTGAGGACCTGAGACTGTATATGGCGTTGGTAGGCAGCGCCAACCACCTCTTACATATATATACGTATGCAGACGTATTTAGTCTATCGACACAGTCGCTTATTTCAACAGTAATAAAAGTCATTATCGTTTCAATAAATATAAAATTTAATTAAATCTGTGATTACAAATCTATTTACTATTTGTTGACTCAAGATTACATTTCTGTTTTTGTCCATATCCCTATTATATTTACAGAGAAGAAAAAATAAACGCCATTAAATATAACTATAACAAGGTATTGTCGAGAGATTGTCTACGAGGAAAGCCGATGAAGAAAATAAATATCAAGGTAACACTCTCAAGTAAGTTTTATTGATGAATAGTTTTGGTGAGCTACATATGGGGGAATTTGTACAATTAATATGATAATATTTATTAGAGAGGGGTTTCAGTATGAAATGTTCACATTGTAACATTGTAGGATCCTTGTCAAGCGAATATACGCTTTCAAAGCTCAAGCTCTGAATTCACATTAAACTTTAGAATGAAGATATCTTAAAAGTCATATGATTACATTATAGGGTATTACTTTTAGTACATTTACCAGAGATATGTGGATCTTCTAATCTCTGCATTTACAGTTACGGTGCTAAAGTGTACTAGTCGAGTTTACCCACGACCCAAAATATAGTAACCGTATATCTACTAAAATTTTGAATTTCGACCCGTTCTGTGCATCTGTACAACAATACATTAGTTACATTTGTAAATAATCAATTGGATGTATATGTATATATATATATATACGCTTGAATCAATAGAAAATTTGATATAGGATTAAAACACATTATAATACTTCCAAATAGTTTCATAAAATCTTATATAGTTTACAATTGTATTTGAAGTTACCATAAAGCAATTAATATCCAAAATACTATACTTAATTTGAATTTCTCCATAAAGAGTCATGAAGCTTGTATAATGAACTAATCAGTAAAAAAATTTATCTTACGAATATCGAAAGTAGGGGTCACCAATATATTTGTTTATAACAATATTTGCATTATGGGGACGCACATCAGTGAGTACAATCAAAATTGTTTTCCATTTTTTAGTTCATTATAAAAGCGGATTTTCGTAAACATATCTTCGAAAATTTATTTACTAGGTGTCAGAAGTATCCCATCAAGGCGTAAGCATCAGATAACAAAGCCACGTTTTCACTATTATATCAAGTGACTCGCCTATCAGTAACAAATAAACTTTTATCGCCATTGTAATTTTTTGAATCACAAGTGAAACTATACTAGTATGAGATAAACTTTTCAACAGTGTTTATTTAATATTTAATCCACCGTTCTAGGTAAGAAAGTAAGAATAGTTGGTAAAAATATTTTGACAAAAACTATTCGTATTTAAAAACTGAAAAAAGTAAAGTTTTCACAATAAGTATTGTAACTTTGAAAGTATTGAACGTTGTAGGCATAATTTACTTATAAAGGCTTAAAAATTTAAATCGATAACTTTTGAGGTTTTTGAAAATTATAATCTACGTCAAATACGATTTTATAACTTTTATGTGGACATGCAATGATAGGTAATAAGTAGTGCTTAACATAATATTTAACGCTGACGAATGTTGTATTATTATCACTTATTTATTTAATATAGTTGGTACAACAATGCTATAAACCATTAACCACTACAGCAATTTAAATCATTGATTATTTCCATTAATATAATCGAATTATTGTAATCGCGAATACTTGAGTACAATACGTTCAAAATTTCAGAACGATTTGTGCATTTTTTGCCAAAATTCGATTACTTAAGTATGAAAAACTATTTATTTTAAACATATGACTTTTGAAACTTTTTACAAGCATTTATTATTCTTTGTTTACTGTTTGTTAGTTTGTCTGTTGGAAATTTCACTCCAGTTAATTTTGGCAAGATTCTGTAAATCTCTCAAATTCAGATACGAAAAAATATTCCAAATGATGTGATAGTGTAGACTTTCGAAATTCATTAGCATTAAAATATCTTGAAGCACTTTGTTTATACAAAATTTTGCTGTATCTATTGTTTTTCTCTTTTTGATCGCCACATTTAAGCGAATTTTAATAGCAACCTCGTAATAGTAGAATTCTTTTTTCTTGTCGAGTGATGAGAGATAATGTGTGCAAGGATCGAGGTAATTTCTATTGTTCAGTAATTTGATGAGTGAATCCGGTCGCATCGTGAGAATATCAAAGATGGATTTTTTATCGCCTATTTGGACTTTTTTGAATTCATCCAGCTTACTGTTGCAAACAGTAAGAATCGTCGACAACTTACTATGTAACACGAAAAGTCCTTTTAATGGGATCAATTTCGCATTCGATACATTTAAACGTAAGTTAATTGCCAAGTAGAAAGTTAACAAGTAAGTTAGTCCGCTCGGATCTGAATTATTTACAACTCGGTAAAAGTCCTTGATCATAATGTCCAACATCATTAGGGTATCTTCAAACTCCCATAGTAGGCATGCTGTCCAAAAATCAACTTTGCCCCGTTGTCTTTGATTGTAAAAAGTTTTGAAAATGCGCCTGATGATGGAATGTATCATTTGAAACATAGTGTTATTAATATTAGTCTCTAAGTAGAATTTCGAGACTTTAATGATTTAAACAACAAACCTGTGGGTTCGGAAACCAGCTTCCAATAGAATCTTAACGGTGCTATAAAAGCCTTTTTCGACAGCTATAGACAGGACAGTGTTAACATCTTGACAACGATAATTTTGATGTGCCAAGGGAATACTGTCCACATCAAGCAGGCGATCAACTAATTGATCGGCGTGTAATGCAACAGCAGCGATGAGTTCGTGCAGCTTAAGTTCATTTTTATCGTAGCCAATAGTCAAATTCGGTATTTCCACACTTGTAGAAGAGTACGGTGGTATCGTTGCATGTACCCCTGCAACCGTTAAATCAGATAGTGCTTCATCTACTAAACTGTGTATTGCAGGTCTCTTTACTCGGACCCCAGCGATTTTCTCAAGCATTAAATGTATTAAATTCATGTCATGAAATTTATCCGCAGCTTTATAAAATGGCGTTTCATCGAGAAAGTTGTGTGCACGTACATCTGCTCCTGTTAAAAAAAAGTTTTATTTTATTTCTTATATGGTGTTCTTTGACATGTTATTATAGTTGTAAAAGTTCATGATAGAAAGCCTACTCTTTTAATCGGAATAAGTGATTTGTAATATTAAAAATTAGGTCACGTCGAGTCTGTGAAAGGTCACGAATTCATTTGGAGACATTTTATAGTCTAAATCCGTAAAGGATCACTATAAATAAAATTTAATGACTTTTGCCATCTTTAAGTGTTTTGTAGTGTCAATTATATTTACTGACAAAACAATTGGGATTGATTATGAGATCATAAACTTGATAAAGACCAAAAGTTACTAGGAATTGGTCAATTCATTAAAAATAGTACATTACATACCTAGGCCAGCAAAGAAAATCTCAGATAATGCGTGTATTTTTGTCCGAGGCGAGGCATTTTTACTTTTGGTCGTGGTACGTATACTATTTTCGTGCCTGTGGCTAGAAAGCAGTTACTTTCTGTCCGCATAACGTAGCAGACACAAGATAACTACTTTCTGGCTGCAGACACATCTTATATATGTAAATCAGATAACTTACCACTTTCAATGAGTAGTTTAGTGATGTTATAGTACCATTTTTCTTCATAATGTCGTTCTTCGAGTAGACATTGACATCCGACCAATTTTTCAGTAAATCTCGGACCACTGTCTCGCTTCCATTGCGCACAGCTTTGTGCAGATTTGAATCACCCACGTCATTAATAGTAATGTCCTGCTCGCGCAGAAATCCTCGGAGGAAGCATTTTTTTTCATTTCCCACGTGATGCCGCTTAGTCACTACATAGTACATCAGTGCTTTGAGTGAAAAGCGTCCGTGAGAATCAATTTTAGTTGCGTTGTTCAGTAAAAACTCGATGACCGGCTGTAGAATACACATTGGTTTCCGAATTAATGAGTCACATGCATCTATCAATCTCTTGTAAATATTTGTGCTCTTTACACTGAAATGCATGGAAATCAATCCAATTGATTAATTACATTGAATTAGATAATGTTACGATGATGAAGATATGAACATCTTTTACCCAGATTCTACAAGTAGTGGCACTAGATCTAGATTTGAGTACATGATAGCCTCATCGAGAGGTGTATAAGCACTATGATTCACAATATAGAAATCCATATTGTGATCCAATAGAAGCTCGGTAAGAACCTCATAATGAGACCATAGATCCAGTTCAACAACTAGGTTGAAGGCCAAATTTGCATCAGCTCCGTTTTTTAGTAGAAGTTTCGTACCATTGACCTTTGGATTAATGTCGATTACAATTTTTGATAGTTTTTAATTTTTCAATATGCATTACCTGTCTTTTTTTAATTGCTAAAAAAAGTGGTAATTCGTTTGACATTCCTCGTATATTAACATCTGCTCCATAATCAATAAGCAGTTGTAGTATTGGCAATCTATCATCAGCTGGTACATCTAGGTGAAGAGCATCTTCATCAACCTGCTCGTAGACAAGTTGAAGGGGAGTTTTAAAATCAAGATTGAAATCATTTACACAATACGGATCGCTGAAAAAAAAATTTTTTTTTTAAATTGATTATACTGAATATTGAATCACCTTCAAACAAAACTTTTACCTGTCTAGAATATCACGGACTCGTATGATGTTGCCAGTGCGAACTGCTTCATGGAGATATCCCTCTCTCCTATTCTGCATGTTTGTTTTGCTTTCCTGTATAATAATGAAAAAAACTTAATTACAATGTATAGGGGTCCCAGGAGAAAAATTTTTGAGCTTTTATCTGTTGAGGTTCCAAAATCTTTTAGTCCAATTGAAAAATACATTGCTAAGGCAAATTTTAGATTTCTAGTGCGATATTAATGAGGGTCTCTTTATGCGTGTAACTAAGTCATTTTGTTTAATTTGCTATGTTTACGGGCTTGGATATTGTCGATTACAAAATTCAAGTGGAGTAAATGAGCAACGCTTTTGATTTCTTGTTAATTTTTATCATGTAAGGCTCATTGAACTTTCAAACTAATTTTAGATCGGTAAAAAAATGTTTCACATACCTAGCGTGTGAATAATTAATTACAATTTTTTTTATGAAAATGTGTAGAGAAAACATTCTAATTTGTTAAGACACATCACGTGGTTTATATGGCAAGTTTTTTTTTGTTTTTTGTTTTTTAACCAGTGGTATGTTTATCTTCGACTGATCAAAGATAAAAAATTGATTATTACATGACACGAGTCTTATCATTGTTGTGTTATTGGTTAAGACTTTTCTCGTGGTTCGTGAGGAGTGGAAAAATTTAAAAATGAGAATTTGAAATTAAGATTAAAATTAAGATTATCTCTTGTAAAAAAACTATTTGCTAGTTATACTTCGAAAAATCATCAAATACATAGGTATTTAATTAATTTTCTTTGGGAGTCGGCGGGTAAATCACGCCGGGGGCATACTCATAATTTTATTCCGCTCAAAAAAAACAATCGGACAATAACTGAAGTTAATATGGAATAAAATTACATGTCACAAACGTTTTTATGATTTTGTTTGATAATCATCACGTAATCTTAGTACATTGAAGTTGATAGTTATAAAAAAAATATTTAGTTAGTGGTATAACAATCTAAATAATACATGCGCTGACTGAGACAAAAAAATGAGAGAAAAATTTTGTTTTCTTTTATTAGTGTGTTATGGGAATTGAATAATAAAATTTCATAATCACTATAAAAATGATTACAATTTTAAAACGAAAGATAAAATAAAATATTGATAATGTCTCTGATAACACCACCCTTTTTTTTTATCTGATTTCCGTCCTCTGCGATTTTCAACAGTGACGCAAGAAATAAAAATGCCTCAATTCCGTGACAATCAATCTTATACAATCGATTTTCATTAATAAAATTTCCACTATTTAAAATAGCGCATCTTTAATTTGAAATAAAATAATTTAAGTATTTCCATAGTTGTATGCACAACTGAAATAGTTTAATAGTTTTACTTTTTCAAATTTAGATAGTACGGTGCCAAGTATCGAAGTCATATTTTAAGTATGCGGTTACGGACATATACCTAATGGCTTGCTTATCTGTAGCTGTGAAAGTTTCATCGCCGTGTCGGTTCATAAACCGTACAAGTGAACTTAAATTTGTTGCAGAAAAAACTTACAAAAGTTCTTAGTTATTGTGTATTATGCTTAAATCAACCGCTCGGAAAAAGAAAAAGCGCAGAAGCAGTTGAATAATACCGACGAAAACATATTGGGAATGGAAAAAAACAAGTTAAATTTTTTTAACCGCGAAATGTCTTGCTTTATAGAAACAAAGCATGATCTCATCATTGCAAGCGCCAAAAATCTTATTAAATATGTTATAAACTGCACTTACCTACGGCTCTGGCTCAACACGTTTTCCTTATCAAAAAGGCTGTTTTACTAGTCGCACTTCTCTGTAATTGCGCTTTGCTTTGATTTATTTTGGATCCGTAAAGCACTTGTGTATCACGTTTGTTAAGTTGAAGCGTAAAAGCAAATACAGTTGAATGTTGGGCGCCTATTTACAATTCGTTTCTAATTATTGCTTTTTCTGGATTATCAGTATTGAACATTCTTAAAAATAAGCATCGAGCGATCGGTGATGTAGAAGACTGAATTTATGCAACTCACTTATCAGTTGTGTGCATGCCAATGCAGTGGTTTTTGTAAAGCGCATGGTTGCTTGACGTTTGACTCAAGAAAGCCTTGTATTTGTGATGTGATTGGTTGAGACAAATCATGCATAGTTTTTCAAGCGGGTAGTTCGAAATGAGATTTTAAGAATTTAATTAAAAAAAGGAATTAAATAAGTGTGCTACATACTTTCGTAGAGATAAAAAAAAATGCTATAAAAAGAGTTTATTTATTTATTTTTTCAAAAAATTCAGTCAGTTCTGGGGTGGACGCAGGATCCTCTAGTTAAAAAAAAAAAATTGTGAATTTAGTGTTTTTAATCTTGTTGCGGATGGCAGTGTATATATTGAGTGTGTATACAATTCTGGTGTTGTTACACATACTCATCTGATGTTTAGGGAAGGATACAATAAAAGGATATACAAAATAATTAATAAGAGTTCTCTCATAGTGCTTGGAAAAATGTAACATACCCATACCTTGTTTTATATATCTTTACCTAAAAATATAAACTATAATGATACGATGACAACTAAAAGAATCCTCAATTTAATACAAACAAGAAGTGTATCTAACTACAAAAAAGCTTTGAGAAACGAATAGTATGATCAAACACATAAGATTAATGTTAATGATTAAACAATAACAATAATAACTGCTGACAAAAATGAACAAAACGGCCGACAAGTTGGCAACTCTCCTGACTTTATATTGATACTTTTTCGTTATCTACCTATGACTTATTGCATAATACCACTATCGATTTTAGTATTGTAATACGAAGTTAAAATACATATATTTCATTTATATAATAATGGTAAAAATATCTTAAGAAAATGAAATACACGTGATTATTTTTTACCTCGTATAACGACACAGGTAACCCGTGTCAGGTTGTGTACCCACAAATATACATGTATACTGTTCATTTTTCAATATTACCGTAAATGCATCAAAAATCGCTAACTTTAACTATTGATCACAAGATTCGGAAATCGCAAAAATAAAGCTAAGAGGTTTTTGACAACCTTTTTTTTGTACACATTTTATAAATTCTATCTATATTTTTAGCCATTGCGGCGGTTATATTGTAACTATATGTCATCATCGATGGATATTACATTGTAACAAAGCGCACATCATGTACATACATACATATCTGTGGCTTCTCGGAAAAATGAGTTACGTCCATTTTTTTTTAAATCCAGTTAGCAGTGGATTTCGCATCTTAAGGCAGTCCTTTGCATGTAAAAAAAAGTCGCATAAGCTAAGTCGACCTATTTCACGAGATATCGAAGATTGCAAAAGGGGATAAGTCCAGTCGGGAACAAAGTTGTTCCCGGTAAAAGGGGACAAGTCCATTAAATTTCGAATTTTCCTCAATTGAACGATGCTATCGAGGTATAAACACGAGCTAATTCATTTTTTTGCCTTCTAACCTCAAAATAGTACCTTCGCCGCTTGATTTTAGGTTCACAGGCAAAAAAATAGTATACGTGACTCGTTCGAAAAGGCTTCTTTACCTGTAAACCCCAGTAAACCTCTCGTTTCGTGGGTACAACCCTTTGCAAACTCGTCCGTAATCTACTATTTACTTGAATTTGATCGCACCCCAGTGATTATTCATATCAATTTCGAGTCGTAAACTTTAGGTTTTTCAATTTTTTTCACTATTTCGCTCATAACTTTGCTTTAAAAGGTCTTAGAGAGTCGCTTAAAAAAATAAAATAAATTGCTCAAAAAAAGATACAATTCCTTTTTTATTCGTCAAAAAAGATGGTAAGGATAACAAGTTATGATCATTTAAATTTTGTTGAGTAGTTAACAAAACAATAATTTCATTGGATTTGTTAGTTTTCGAGTTTCTTTTAGTTATAACTTTTGACCCTGACCATCTTTTTGGACGCATGAAAAAAAAATAGTAGCTCTGTTTGCGACCTTTATTTTATTTTTTTAAGCGACCATCCATGACCTTCTTAAGCAAAGTTCTGGGCGAAATCGTAAAAAGACCTTATAAAGAAAAGTACTGGGAGAAAACAAAAAAAAAATAAAAAAACGGTTCGAAAAAAAAGAATTAATTTTGCAAGAAAATTAATAAAAAAAAAAAGAAAAGGAAAAAAAAAAAAAAAAAAAAAAAAGAAAAGTCGCGAAAAGAGTTACGATTTCTTTTTTTGGGCGTCAAAAATGATAGTCGGGGTGAAAAGTTAAGCTAAAAAATTAACAAATTATTAGTCATTTTGACTTCTCTCCCGAGTTTGAAATAATAATAACTTTCGATAGAAACCTTCTTTTTGAACGTAAAAAAAACAAATTGTAGCTCTTTTCAAGCACTTTAGTTTTTTTTTTTTTAGCACCTCTCTACGACATTTCTAAGCAAAGTTACGAGCGATACAGTAAAAAGATGAGAAATATTTGTTTGTAAATTCAACGAAACTTATAATTCTGAAAAATAAAAAAATAAAAGAGTCCTGAGATCCGAGTCGCTTCTTCAAAGGTATTTCTTTATTGTCTCTAGAAGAAGAAACGCTTTGTCCGAGAGGCGCGGATCGAAAATTAAAAAAGTTCCCCAAAAAGGTGTCGAGCCCAAGTTCGCGGAACAAGGGGATAACTGAAGCACTTTCCGACCTTTCACGGTCGCGAAAAATGTTCATTCGCGCAAAGTAGTACAAACACGTTCCTTCTACTCCGCTTCCCTTGTCAGCCCAGTGTGGGATGCCAATTCGAGGACTCAACCCCCTTTTCCGGGAAGCCACAGATATCCCGCAACGCGAACCAACAACCCGTGAACATGCCGAACTCCCCAGGCCTCGTGAAAAAATGGCAAACGATCCACGAAACGCCGTTAAAAGATAAAACCGCCTCGACTGCAGTACAATTTTGCGCGAACCGCGCGCGCGCGCGTCCCGTCTTTTCTGCTCTTCGCTCGCCACGTATACCGCGCCCCGCACGCGATCCGAACGAAAGATCGCCGCCGCGTGCCCATCGCAACGGAACCACATCTCGTTCTCAAGCAATCGCAAGAAAACCTGCTAACAACCGAGCGCACTGCTCCGTACACGCGGGTGGGACTCCCCGCTCTTCGTTCCAGATTTGCAGTCCAGCTTTACATGGATGCGATGGACTTTCTACGCTCGCAATGCACGAGGCAGTGCGAGTTTACCGCTCATTTGCGCCTCCCCTCGTTGCAGGTCGGCGATGATGTTCTTCGTTCCCCGCCCGCCCCCTCGATGCAGAAACGCGTGACCGGCCCGCCGCGGGCCGCAGCTGTGATTTCTAATCGCGCGCGCCACGCTCTGCTTTTGTGCCCACTGTGAACCTATTATATACCTACTTGTGCTAAAGGTTTTTTTGCGCGCGGCGGGCGAGAGCGGCGTGGTATTGTATTTTTTTGCCTGCCTCTTCTTGCTGAATGCGCACCTCCATCGATTTGGCTCCAATGCCGGAGTTGGGGCTTCACGAGATCAGGGCAGTACGAGATTTTGACCAATCTTGTATTGTTCTCGAAAAATATCGAAAATGCAAATATTGTCTTGTCTTGTTATCGTTTTGATTTACCGACATTAATTATTCATTTCAAGTAAATATGGAACTGTTATATAATCGCTTGAATTTAGTAGATCTTATGAACTAAATGACACGAATACAAGTTTTGGAAAAAATAAAGTGACATCAACGATACTACGTTCAAAAATATCATTTTCAAGATTAGACGATTATGTAAAAAAGTTAAGTATACGGAGAAGCTTTCAGAAAAATATATGAGTAACTGTGTAAAGCTTACACAAATGTAGAATTTATTAATCCGATTTTAGATGTCGGAATAGGGATAAATACACTTTTCAAATTGAAATAACCTCTTGGAACTTTCTGTGACACTTGTTCTGATCTCAAAACGTTTAAAATGGCAGAAATCGAATGGGATTTGATGATTACCATGTTACACTACCCACCGTTGTTGTAGCTAATTAACAAACTTGGTTGCAGAAATTTTTTTTAACGCTGATTAATTATTGAAAAAATCGCAGCCAATTTATTGGCACAAAGCTTCCTCAACTTTTTTTTTTCCTAACTTTATTTTCATGACTGCTAGATCTATTTTGGATACAATTTTCTCACTTTAATCATAAAACTTCAACTTCGAAAGAAATGAACCCATGATATTCACTAAATTTTTATCACTCTGGTCAAAATCAGTCGAGGGAATACTGAGATATACGCTGAGTTGAGCTTGCATACGTACGAAAGTGTATATTATTATTATTATAAATTAAAAAACCGCTGCCAATAAACTAGCTAAAACCTTCCTCAAAAACTATTCTTTTGCTTTTATTTAATAAAAAAAAAAATGAAATAACGCATCAGGATGATTCAAAATGAGAAAAAGAGCAAAATGAAGGGTGCTATAATTCATGTTTTTAAATCATGTACAGTGTAATTTGTTTCATAAGTAATAAACACAATAATTAGGTATTCGATGAAATATTTTGGAATGTTATGTACGTGTATATCTACTATAAGTAATCAGAAAATAATGATTAAAAATTTGAAGACATCTTGCAACAATACCATATTCTCTTATTTTAACAATGTTTATTTCTTTGTTGAATGTTTGTTTGTATACATCTCGCCTCATTCATATTATTTTAAACTCTGCAATCATTTGTGTCACGAGTAATTATATTTTCAGGAAAACAAAAAAATCGCGAGAATCGAGCGATTAGCTCGACTTAGTAAAGAAAAATTATTGCTGAGGAGATGTGAATTTAGCACTCGATACTGCTACAGAAGCGACTCTCTACGAAGCTGTCAAGCAGCTGTTGAAAGCTGGCTTCCGAACAAACAGGTTTGATCAAACCTTGTCAGATCTACTATAAATTTGTTACGGTTAGAATATTATTGTTTTATTTACAGGCGATTTCCCATGAATGATTACGATGAAAGGCAATATGATAAGGTTCATACGAAGGTAGCCTGCTTATATTATATCATTGTATAATTTTACACACAATGATACAATAATACAATATACATTTTCAAACCTCATTTATATACAAACATCAAACACATTAACGCCATTGGCACACGTTCGAAAAAAGCGAATAATGGAAGGATTATTTAAATTAAGTAAGGAGTTTTTGGACATACTCCATGTTTGTGACATAAAGCTTAAAAGCTGGATGAATTAAAAAAAGTCAAAGTAGGTGATGGCAAATCTATCTGTGACATCATCACGATCCGACTGAATTCGCTCGTTAAATTATCAAACAATAATAGCCACTGAATTGTTGCAAAGAGTTATGCTCACCACTTAAATATAAAAGAGAACCTGACTATTACGAGTATACTATAAATACTCGCATCAATTTGGCAATCGAAAAGAGAGGAAAACACCCGCCTGTGCAGAATATTTTTTGAACGGCTCTTTTCAAGGTATTCTGTAATGTCATTGAGTTTATAAGTCTCCCCCATATGAGATCGTGTGTAATATATTTGCTTATCTGAATATGAGAGATTCAAAAAAGCTTGCAGATGCCATCTTTGCCATATAGGTATTAAAAAACGAGTAAACGTTTTTCATCAACTATTTTTTGCCGTTGCTTTTAGAAGCAGCTGTAGCTGCTCAGATGCGTGTATCAATTAACCTCTTCAATATTCACGGTAACTGTAAATTTTAATCCTGACAATAACGACTGTATTGATCGTACCAAGTAATTAAACGCACGCGCTGTACTTTGATGGAAAGCAAGAGCTGTAATGAATCGGTTGTAAGTTGAGCCAAACAATGTTGAATTTGTAGAAAGAAGTTTTTCAAATTAATCAACAATGGGTATGTAACCCAGCTCGTTTTTTATACGTATTGTACATGTATTATCCAAGCACTCAGTATACAAACCCAACAGTCCCGAGGATGTTTCCAAAACGAAATTCAGCCTCTGTTGTCCTCATTTCCATTCCCCCGATCCGATGCTGACGAATTTAAAAGCCCCCCCCCCCCCCGCGCCGTGAATAACATCCGGTCTGGCTTTTCTCAAAATGCCTGTGCACTTTATGCATGGAGCGAAACATTTCTGCACGAGTACACTCATATACGCACCTGGTACATGGACGAAGGTTACATGGTAAAAGGTATGATAACGTAACGCGACAGCACACGACACGGGGTGCACGCGCCGAGTCCTCAGCGCCTGCGGGATTTTCGATCGTTCCTCGTACGCACCAACGCCAAGATGTGTCGTGGACAAGGACGCGAGGCTCCTCCGCCAAGTTACAAGTGTAGCGCGCGGCGCTCGCAATTCACCCGAATACCCACGCACCGCCGAGGCCCTCCTTCCTTCCTCGCGGCTCCGTGGCTCTCTTTCGGCGACGCGGCTCGCCTCGATTCTTTTTCGGGCTCTTTTTTGCTCCCTCCCGCTCGCGAATTTCGCCGGTCGCCGGCGAATTTAGGATTATTTCGCCGTTGCGCAATCCATTATTCGGGGCTCTCGCTGCTCGCTCACGTCGCGCGGCCTCTTCTGGTTCTTCTCCCTTTTTTTTTTTTTTTTCTCCTTTTTTCGAGGCGGGCAGTTGTGCGGAGTACAATCGCGCCTCGTCGGGCGAATCGTGGGCGTTCGAGGTTTTACGAGCTCTAGTGCGGGGGATCGCTGCGCCGTCCCGGCTCTGGTTGTTTTGGAACGGGAACAATGGGGACTTCATTTCTTTTCTCTTTTCGGAGAGATCGCGAGTCGATGGAGTGTCTTTCGCGGTTCGCGGTTTTCAAATTCTACTGTTGCGTCCGTCGGGAGGTACTTATATCGCGCCGCGACGAAGTTTAGTGGCTTACCAGCTTTGAATAATACGACGAGCGAATGCACGTATTTCTTTACCTCGGTTTTCCGACGAATCGGATCATAATTTAAATTTTTACGTCTAATAAATTGAAATTTTTAGGTGTGCGCTCACGTTTGAGACGACCTGTATCGCGATTTTTCTCAAACTCCAGAAATCATCAGGTACGCACGAACTTACGAATACATGATTGGGAATCTGCTCCCAAAGCTGAGCAAAAGCTCGCGGGACCTGACAGCGTCTGGTTCGCGCTCGGCCGACAAACGCAAGCTCCCGCATTCTACGGCTGCGTCGCTGTTCCGCACAAAAAAATAGAGAAGAGAGAACAACGATCGCGTCCCACCTTTTGCTCCAAACAAGATTACACACTCGATCAGCCGGATTTACGGACACAAAAACAAGCGCCCCCCTGGATCCACCGAAAGCCCACCGCGGCCCAAAGCTCCCCGCGTTCGTCGAAAATCTCACCTCCTTCCCAACAGAGACAGAGGGCCGAGGCGGATTCGCGCGAGAAAATGCCAAGAGCTGTACGAGCTTATTCTCGCGGGGGGTGGGGGCTCAGCTCGCTGCCCAGCCAGTCCCTCCTTCGGCGTGCAGCGCCAAATTGGCGCGACCCGCGAGTTTTCCTCCAGGAAACAGGCGTTATCTCCCCTTCGGGACGCCGGAGCCGGCGGCCGCGGCCGCTCCTGGATTCGTTCCCGGCGCTCCCACGCTTCGTTTGGCGGGGGGGGAATCTGCGGTTGACGTCAGGGAGGACCGGGGCGCCCGTCGGTTTTTTGCCCTCGTCCGGAAAACGAGCACTCGAATCTCCGGTGCCTCTCCGCCCTGCGCGTCGGATCTCGTTCGGACGCGAGCTCGGCGCGGAAATTACGGATCATACGCATGAAAAACTGCCATCCTTGCTGATTCGTCGGCTGTATCATCGAGAAACATCGGGCGCGTTCTTTCCTCTCGCGCGAAACGGACGGAGATCGGGCGCATCGAAGTTCGCCGTACGTCATCGGCCCTCCCCCCCCGAACTTTCGCGCGCAATTCTTTCGCCCGCCGTCATTTTTTCTTTGCTCGCGTGAAAAAAGAAACATAGAAAAGCCTCCGATGCGTTCCGATGATCCACTCGACGACTCGCGGCTGACCTCGATCGACCATTGCCGCGCGGCTTCGACATGCTCGCCAGTTTGCAGGGACGGGCGCGCTGCGACTCGAAACCGAAGCGATTACACCCAACTTCGGCGTCGAACGCTCGGCGGGATTATTATGTGCACTGTTTCGCACCTGCGGGCGTGCGCGTGCGCAAAGTGCCCCGAGACCTGCAGTATAATGAGCAGCTCGAGAAAGCTCCAAGTGCAATATGGCGGGCGCGGCGTGTGGAAACTTTGCGCGAACAGAGTTCCACTCGCAGACTCGGGTATAATTATTCGAGGCGTTTTGAAAAAGCTCCGGAGTAAATTGTTTTCCATTACTGCCTACTCATCATGCAGTCAGTATATACGTGACAACGATTTTGCCGAGCAAACAGCCGTGCCGCATCATTTGAGAGAGCAACATTCATCTCGTCATGGCGTTCGAAGAAACGGACTTTTTTGTTTCTTCTTTCGACATGTGCAGTGCCCGTGTGCAGCGAAAATATCGTTCGACGCAACGTTATGCGACCAAGCTGTGAAAGAAAATTGTTCCCCGCAGCGCGTGTAATCGTTTGCCTATTCGAAAAGAAGGAATAGTAGAGCCAAGTCTGCGCGCCCCGAAAGGCGTTCCCCACAACTGCACGGCTAAACGGCTCGTGGGAAAATCAACGATGGCCTTGCAAATCCTCGACCTCGCGAACGGCGCGCCGAAGAAGCGAACAATCGTCGATCAAGCGCTCGGCGCATACGGTACATTCTATAAGATCGGGGAGCGCGCCCGAGCAGTGTGGATTCCAATCGCCAATTTGCACCGTATACCTTTCGCGACTAACTCAACGGTCACTTATAATACACGCACAGTCCGCTTTTACAACGAACCGATTCATCAATAAGCCCCTAACGGATCGTCGCGACGCCACCTTATCGCTCCATAAAGCTCTTATTCTTTCTTCCCCTCCCGAATCAAGATAAACGAGCCTTGATGATCGACACGCGCGGCTGTACGAGGAACAGATCGATCATGGTCGCAAGCTCGGCATTCTTCAACGGAGCGCGAGGACGAGCTCTGTATGCAGCGGTACGTTCACGTTGGATCGGACGATAAAAAGCGCGCGTACGATCCCCAATTTTCGCGATTAGCCTACTTCTCGACCCTCCGTTCGTGTAGCTGTGCACGAGCGCACAGTGTTGTACACGAACAAGGTCGCCCGATGCTCCACTCGCGCCTGTGCATGCATATACTTTTATACGCACGTGCCAACATACATCTGTATATATGTGCACGTAAGTACACCAGAGGAGAAAGTTTAACGGCGCGCGCTTTGCGTGCGCGCGCGAGACACGCCGACATGTACGCGTGTGCAGGTCTGTCCTGTATTTTCATTCAAGCGCGTATACGTTAAGTGTATATAATGAGGATGAACCCGCGGTGGCCGTTTTTACGTCACCAACATTACCGTACATCATATACTAAGTACGGAGGCCGCGAATCGAAAGCGTTACGTTACGTTAACTGGGCTCCGCGCTAGATATCACAATGGTCGGTACCCTTGGGTGTAACATATTGTCGTCTCCGGGACGGAAAACGGAAACATACACACGTACGGACGAGTGTATATGTATTGCAAGTCGAGCGAACGAACGGTGCGCACGGTATAATATACCTGTACAGGCACGCGTGGTCGCGCGCGAGGGGAGTTTAGAAAACTTTGGACTCGTTCGATCGGGCGGCGACGCCGCGCCAATAACAATTGCAGCCGAGTGAAAACGAATACATTCGTAATACGTGCATCCGTGCGGTACGTGTGTATTGTGGGTTTTTTAGATCGCCCGTGTGAGCGTGCGGTGTGCATATCGTATTTGCAGTACGCCCCGGGGCGGGGCGCTGGATTTTCGAGGAAACGTCAGCCCGCGTTGTAGGCGAGCGCGTTAATTTGGATACGCGCGCCGGAATTTCTACGAGGATTAATTGTAATCGCGGTTATTTTTTTTTTTTTTTTTTTAAAAAGTCTGTTAATATTCGAGTCGAGAGAAGAGTGTATGGAGAAGGGGGGTGGGGCCGTTGATTGAACGGCGTTATATAAATCAACGAGTTATTAATAATGCGAGAGTAAATTTAACGAGCTAGGATGTGTGTTATATGTACAACGAGGGCATCGGCGACCCGATTTTC
Source organism: Copidosoma aretas (assembly GCA_030522625.1). Taxonomy (NCBI): domain Eukaryota; kingdom Metazoa; phylum Arthropoda; class Insecta; order Hymenoptera; family Encyrtidae; genus Copidosoma; species Copidosoma aretas. Next base: position 1,825 of record JAPYYV010017281.1, on the reverse strand, counting down.
CCGTCCCGTCTGCCGCGGAACAATACACACGTGATGCGCACGGCGTGTCTTCGTTAAGCTCGCCTGTACATATAGCGCACACGATGTATAATTAACGCGTGAAAGTCCGGAAGGGGAATCTGGATGGTGACGATAGCGGTATCGTTGGCCCATACATCGATGACCGAACAGTACAAGATATTGTATGATTGTGTAGGGGAGCCGATTCGCAATATAGCTGCACGATATTCGTCAATTCAGCGCAAACGCGTCGATCAAGCCTCAAATTTTGGTGCACATCTTTTGAAAATCGACGACAATTTCATTTTACGAGCACCATCGCTACTACCGCTGGACAGAGGGGGTTTCAGGAATATCACGCGAATATTTCACGATCTTTCGAAGCGATCGACGGATCGTCCGGTGGTTTTTCATTTTTCCCAACATCCAGAATTTTCAGATTCTTTGGCTTATCTTGAGCAGAAAAGAAGCACCATCAATTCGATCAAAACTTCAGCGGAAAGGAAAGATTTGAAAAAAGTGTTTACATCGCGCCGAATAAACCCTGCAAAAACACACCCGCCGGTTTTCACTCTCGTTGACGGACAGGCACAATAAGAATTCCAGCGGAGTCATTTTTTCCGCTGAAGTACTTATACAGCGACCGCGGCACGCGGTACAGTTTAAAACGACGGGCATACAAGACGAGCGTTCCCGAGTGGGGCGGCGGAGTGTTGCTGCACACCGGTTCGACCGAACAATGGCGTCTTTGTTTTGTTTCGAGGTGTGAAAAACAGAGATCGCCCTCCGAGATACCGACTAATACATTTGTGTATGCTTCGTTAAGTGTAGGGTGTACTGTGACGTTTTAATTTTTCGCTGTGTCTATACCATAGCTTGTGCAAACGCGCCTGTCAGCTGGCATGATTGTTTTAAAAACGGATTTTGGCCGGAATATAGTTTTGTGTTTTTGTCATCCCTAGTTATAAAACAGAACGAAACTTGTTCAGTTCGAATGATACATTACGTGTCGAAGGAGAAAAAGTGCGGTCGGGGAAGCAAGAAAGGTGTTTCAGCTACTTTCTGTTGAAAATGTTCGAAATCTCGTCTCGATCAGAGCACGCAAGGGGAAAAGTAATTACGTCTCCCGCACATTAGCGAACGTGAATGCCGATGCTAACCACCAATTATCAACTCAAACACCGATATTACGAAAGGGTCGATAAATCGACGAACGGCGCGATCGGCCCGCGCGTTCGCGGAAATGCCCGTTTTATCCCTTTTTTTCTCTTCTCCGCCCGACTGTACCTGTTCTACCCCGGTATGAGTATCTTTGAGGCAAGGAGCTCGATTAGCCAGAAAAAGAGAAACCCCGGGGCTCTCCTTGTACGGAGTCGTGAAAGAAGGTAGTGGTATAATATATCCATGTATCATATGCATGCACGTAATCGAACGAGTTTTGCGCCCATTGCGGTCGATCGAGCGATCAGCCGAGTGAGTCACTTCTGGTTTATCCAACTCTCGTGTGTGCTTGCACCGCAGCGGACTCGACTCTGTACATGGTTTTCCATCATACAGGTTCAGCGACTCTCTGCAGTCCGTAACGTACGTGCGGGTGTACTTGTGTATGATACGTGTGTAGAAGGTTGGCGCTATATACACTTGCTCCTGCGCACGATGCAACGATCTCTCACCCGAACGAGTGTACTTTGATCGGCAAAAATTTCAGTTGGACCCGTACCGACTGAAAATCATCGACGCCGCGCTCGGCCAGAATCTTTCCGGCCCCCGAGCCGCGCGCATCCCTTTTACCAGCCCCCCCCCCCCCCCCCCCCCCCCCCCCCCC
>JAPYYV010017276.1:0-10642 GCA_030522625.1 Copidosoma aretas | reverse complement strand
CCCCCCCCCCCCCCCTTTCCTCTTTTATAACCGTACTTGGGTATCATTTTTTACAGTACTTCGCAAGGATGGAGTCCGTGGTGATAAATTATTGTTCTCTCGAGAGTGGAGTGCACGGAAAACAGAGGGGCGATATTTTGTCGAAAGCTTGGCAACGAATTTTAAGAGGAGCGTCGTTAATCATAGCGTACAATAATATGTACATTCTAAAAAGTAGATCCACGTATACGAGCGAGGCGGTGCAATTGTTTTATACAATTCCCAAAGTTTCGAAATAGCTCGTCGGGTGAGTTTTCGTTTTTGCCCAAAGTGCAAATAAAGTACTTCAAGCCTCTGGCCAGACATCGAGCTACAAACATCACAAAGGGTACTCGGGCATTATCTCGATGGATAATACTGATTAAAAAAGATGGAAACAGATCCAGGGAGGTAGAGAGCATTCTGTCATTTTGGCAGTTTGATCGGGGGGGAAAAAAAAAAGATGGTCCGTCTGTTCGACTCGAAACACGGAGGCTGGATATTAAAACGACCCATTTTTATTATTTAACACGAGTGTGCACTGTGTCTCTCTCTCTCTCTGGAAACTGAGCAAACAAAAGAAACAAGACAGAGAAAAAAAAAAAAAAAAAAAAAAAAAAAAAAAAAAAAAAAAAAAAAAAAAAAAAAAAAAAAAAAAAAAAAAAAAAAAAAAAAAAAAAAAACCCCACTTGTCCCCGTTCCGTAGGGGCGAGAGTACAATAATAACGATGAAACATATTGTAAGGGTGCAATTATACAGCGGTTCGAGAGAATTGCGACAAAAACTGCACAGCGTAGGTATTTTACACAATCAGTTTGAAAGAGAGTAAATTGTCAAGTTGGCGAGAATTAAAGAAATCTCACAGAGACCCGGCATCTCTAAAAATACGCAACTCAACCGCACAGCAGTCTTTTCTTTCCACACTGCGATAGCAGCGGAAACAGCAGTATACAGCGGTAGAGCAAAGGATTGAATAATTAACGGCGCAGATGCCGAAACGGGGGGGGGGGGGCACGTGTACAGTGATACGTCCTCGCGCGCATGTAAATTTAGACCATATACTATCGACGGATTCCCCGTTCCCTCCTATCTCCTCTTTGCGTACCGCCGGCACGTACCGCGCGGTATACGCCCGCGGGGGAGCCCGTCGCGTCGAAATAACTCCCGGAATCTCTCCCCGACCGCCGACAAATCGGAAGGGCGAAGAAGCACACGCGCGCGCGAATCATTTATTTTATCGCGCGCTTTGGCGAGAATACAAAGGAAGAAAAACCCATGCGCGTCGTCGTCGTCGGGCTTCAGCAGCACGGTGTGTATATTTTTTCACCCGCCCAGCAGCTGGGGCTTTTACTGAAATCAGACTCTATTTGGGCCACGCCGCTGATGCTGTACCGCCGCCGCTCTCCCGTCGTCGTCATCAAGTGTATTTTCGATCGAAGCTAAGTGCTCGGCTGCAGCAGCGGCAGCGGAGATTTTTTTTTCCCTCGCCCCCTTCCGCCGCCCCATGGAGCATATAATGAAAGAGAGGAAGACGGAGGCAAAGAATAATTTTGTAAAAACGCCCGTAAAAGCGACGGTCCGCGTCTGTCCCTCGGTTCTCTCTTTCCCGGGACGCATCGTCGTTTTGAAAGCTCGGGGGGGACTTTTTTCTTTTCTTCCCGTTGACACAAATATCATCCGGATGACGGCGATTTTCGCCCCTAAAAGCCGGCGGTGCGCATTTTTTTTTTTTTTTTTTTCCACTGCGGAGCTGCGCTGTTTCGGGTTTGTTCGGGTAAACGCCTCTTTCGGGAAAATCGTGCAGCGGAGCATTCGTTGAAAAAGGTGTCGTAAAAGACGTGTAACGGTGCCAGAGCGCGATCTAGGCTAGTGACATATTCCGCGGGTTTTCAATTTGTTCTGGTTTCGATTCGGGAAAAATCAGACCGATGTGCAGCATATGCACGCGAGAGTGGAAATGACTCCGAAGCGGGAGATGTGGAGGAGGGAAATCGGAGCAACGAGGTTCATTCGTACTGCGTATATCGTCGAACTTGGGAGTCATTGCAGCAGAATAGCCGGCTGGAGGTTTTTCAGCAGAATAAGCGGGGGTTCATTACTGGGAAAATGAGGGTGAATAAAAAGAAAAACCGAATGATGCGATGAAAAGTACGTAATCGATTCCGTTGCCCGATACCTAATGTTGTGAGACACTTCCGTTAGATTCAATGACGCAGCTGATGATTAGCGATTTGCTGGAAAATTATTTAATTGATCTGATCTGGAGATTGAACATATCGGACAGACTTGCGGCTGAAATGTTTCGTTCGTCCTCTGATCGTTTGAAGGAGAGATTCTCCAACTTGTTGTTTCGCAAAATCATTATTCCAAGGTTACAGTCATAATTTCGTAATCTCAGTCTCGGAAATTCGTCCAGGCATAAGTACGTCATTTTCAATAGAATCGGGGTAAAAACAACCTAATGATTATTGCCGTACGTCCACGTCACGTAAAACTCCGACGCACATGTTTCAAACAATTTCTAGCGTCGATTATTATACATGTTATTACAGTAAGTTCCCCATTACGAGTATTTATTTTAATAATTCTAGTCTCATGAAAAAGCACTTTTGTCCGTGCCTCTTCTAATGGATTTTCGGAACAATATTCATTCTGGGGCATGCTTCGAAAGAGAAGAGAAATAACGAACCATGGCACGCGAGATTTGCAATTCGATGCATCGGTCGTGCGTATAATAGAAATCGCAAACCATATGGAAGGGAGATATTTCCTTCTGCACTCGCACTACCCTGCAATAAAAATCACGGGCCCGTGAAATTGCTCGAGCATTCTTCAATGGCACCGAACAAATCAATAAGCGATTACAATAATAATAATAACATCGATGTATTCAATCGCGAGCCCGTCGTCTGCTAACTCAGCCGTCACTTGACCCCGTACAGCCCTACATACATATACTATATTACTATACCGTACGCTTCATTCATCCAAACTCATTATATACCAATTCGGAATGCAACAAAAGCTCCCTTTCACGGCTGAAAAAGCCCCCGCCCCTCGAACCGACAATTAAAAACACGGTCCACCCGCAGAAGCGATCGAGCGCCGGCCGGCTCCTGCAGAAACCTCCCCGATATCGCAATTAATTATAAACCCTCTCTCTCCCGCGATACTGAAGCCGCACAAAGAAATTTCGCGGGCTTTTAAATTTCCAGCGCGGAAAAAAAAAGGGAGGCAGGGGAAGCGACGAGCAGAGAGTCCGCCGCTGAATGAAATTGTTGTGTACCACACTTAATAGGTACCCACCCCGTGTGCCCGGGGATTTAAAAACCGGCGCGGGGCATTGACAGCTGCCGAGCTGCGGTGATTATTCTCTCTCCTCTCGTTATTGCGGGTAACTATATATACTTTGCATTCACCCGCGGGCAACAACAGCGACTCCGTTGTCACGGTAAGATTCCAGCGCAGAACCAGCTGATAAGCGGAAGATAAAGATTCGACGCCCCCCCCCCCCCTTATATCGCTGTCGTCGTATACAACATCAGAGAGCGTCAAAAGAAAGTGATGATGAGGAGGAGGGGGGGGGGGTTTAGAATAATATTCAAAGCTCACCCGAAATCATCGTCCATCGACTTGAAGAAGTACTTGTAGTTGGGCCGGTTGAGCACGTTCTTGAAATCGGCCAGGGTCACCCGGTCCGGCGATATGCTCAGCTTGACGAGGTACGGCGTCTCCTCGTCGTCGATGTGATAAATGATCTTGGTCTCCTCCATGGCTCCTCCTTTTACTCCTGCAGCACGATACAAACACGCGCACGGACACTTCACGCGCGCACGTCCGAGAGGTGGGTATACTGCTGCTACTACTACTGTACGACTATTGTTTACCGTTGGGGAGAGCGAGAGAGAGAGAGGAGGAAAAAAAAGGAGCAAGCGCGAGCCAAGAATTGGTAAACAGCCGGAGACAGACGTGCGTAGGAGAGGAAGAGCTCCTCCGGGGAGCTGCAGGCGCTCTCGAGTCCGAAGCACCGCCCTTGGGCCCCCTTCCCCCCTGGGCTTCGGCTAGTCGCGCGCGTGCAGTCGTCCTCTCGAGGAAAGGAGTCGCTGCGGCCACGAGGACGAGCTGCTGCGGTCGGCTCGCTACTCCTCGCCGACGAGGAGCCAATATGGCGTCGGCACTTTCATTTCTCTCTCACACGCGCGCACACCCACGAACGCTGCACCGGGGGAAAACACGCACACACACACACACGGCTCCGGCGCCTCTCCTGCTCGCGTCCGTGTTTTGTTGTTTCTACATCCTTCCGATGCTCTCTTCCCGAAGCGGATGAACTCTGGGTACAACAACAAGAACAATTTCCCCTTCTCCTCCTTGCACTACACTCGCGGTTTATTTTTGTACCTGTTGTTGTTGAAAGACAGTCTTATCGCGAAAGCCGGAGCCCTAGAGGCGGCCGGCAGCGCCTCGTACAGCACCAGCATCGCCGGGGCATCATCGTCGTCGTCGTCGTCGTCGTCGTCGGCAGCCGGCCGACCCTACTCGTCGTGGACACCCATGGGCATGTGCCTCACGCCCTTGACGGGTGCAACAGCATCAGAGCAAATCACTTGTACGCTCGCGGGTCTCCTCCCCTCATCCCCCCCCTATACCCCCGTTTAAAGGGATATAGAGACGTCCCATCCGAAATTGTCGTGATGCGTGCGATGGGATATCTGTGTACTATCTCCCCCCGTGCTCGCTTTCTCTTCCCGCGATGGCAGCAGCAACGACAATCGGGTTCTGGAACTCTCGCCTCCTCGGCACTTGCGGAGTACTATTTCTCTTCCTCCTCCTCCTGACACTATGACTCGATGGCTCGTCGCCCGCTGTGTTTGTACACACCAAAAGCAGCGAGAACAAACGTCGGCAGCGACAATCGCGCACTGTTTCGGAGCACGCGAGGGGCCCCAATAACTTCGGACGCGATCTACCGCAGCACCGGAGCCTCGGATCCCCGGCCGCTGGTGCCCTGCACCGCACTCGTGGAGAAGGCGTCGTCGACGGCGCGGCTCGAGGAGGAGGAGAGAGCGCGGAACATGGCGGATGTAGCGGGCATATGCGGCGCAGCAGCGCTTACCCCCCGAGTGTAACTCCGAGCCATCGCGGAGAGAGCCCTAGCTTCTTGCGCCCCCTCCTTCCTTGGCTCTCTCTCACCCGCACACACGGAAGAGCGCGTGGCAAGTGTGTAAGTATATACTAGAAGGCGATAGCAGAAAGCGCTCGTGCGTGGAGGTGATGGATGCGCGCAAGCGAGCCGCGAATTGTTTATCGGAGTTTCGGAGTCGCTGCAGATGGTGGCGGTGCTGTGCAGTGCTCTTTTTGGAGCACCAATACCGGTCGATGCTCCCTTGGATTCCCGATCGGATGAGTTTGATCTCTTTGGGTCCTCGGACTTTCATTTATTTCAAATTTTTACTTTTACTCAACAAGTATCTGTATACAAGTTGGGTTTTCCAAGAGCGCGTCGCCGGATCTGCTGGCCGACACGCCCTGCTTTTGTTTTCGTCCCGTTCCCCGACTGACTGATTGGTGCGGGGGTGCAGTGCTCTCTGCTAGTAACCGGTTGGCTGTTGCTCCTCGACTGCGGGCACACGGTCGAGTTTTGTTCGACGCGACATTATCCAAGACGCGCTGCGGGACTTCATCGATCGCGGGTAAGGCAACGATTTGCCTTGTCGATGCCGTTCGCTCCGAATTCTTCAAATGAAACGCGTAAGTTGAAATATCGGTACACATGTACATTAGGCTTTTGATGGGCAATCGTAAACTTTTCCCCGATGTTTCGGAATTTTCGAAATTTCTGCAAAGCCCAGAGCAGCAAATAAGTTCCATCGTGAGCTTATTTTCCGAGTATCGATGAAATGATGGAAAAAAATCTCCAAACTTACCCTGCGAGTCGAGTGATGCTGCACCTGCGGTCGAACCATCAGCTGAGCCGAGGGATCGTCGTGCACGAGAGGAAAGGAGAGAGAAGAGCCTGACAGAGCCCACGCCATTGCAGTTACTTTCGCCCCTGCCCATATATCGCGAAATAATTCCTTATCGGGAAGTAACCGCGATGTTCCTGCGCCACTCGACATCCATAATTGTTTGTGCGCCAAGCGCGTTTGAACACACGGCCGATCCCGGGTTCCTGGACTCGACGAATCGCCTCGTTTATCGCGCTTTTCGGCCCGAACCCCGTCCGACATCACTTCCATCGCTTGTCTAGGTTATTTTTGGAAAATACGGTATCCCCCGTTTATTATGTCCTCAAAAATAGTCGTGCCCGCATTGTTTTGCGGACACGGGGCTTCGAGAGGCTCGGGCGTTTTTTGTGCTGTGGTTTCGTAAAAAAATCCGGACTCTCGGTGCGGAGCGAGTGATTCTTATTTTTCCGTCCGTCCAGGCCTCGCTGTCTGGCGTTGGAATGTATTAGAACGAGCATACTTGCAATCGCAAAAATGAACGCCGATATCACGGACGCGTCGTTTATCATGCTCACTGACGACGGCAACACCTTGCTGTCAGTTAGACGTAAGTACTGGGAGCAGTTGAATATTCATTAACTCAACGCCGAGATACTCGACTGAAATGTTCATTTGAAATGTCTCAAACCGTGAAATTTCGTTTCGACAGAGGGGCAGGACGGAGCCCTGGAGCTACTGACAACTCCAGTGACGATCCTGCCCAGCTCGGAGGACACCTGTCGATTACCACCACCTCCGACCAGTGATAATGCATTTAGTCAAGTAAGTGCATTTTTCAATCATTGACGTACGATCGTTATTGGCAGCCCTGAAAAGGGCCGACTGTTGTAGCGAGGACTCGTGGCCCTGAAAAGGACCGGTTTCTTTTTTTTTCACGAACTCTCTTACAGATCGATCAAAATATTTTCAGCAGATCGGCTCAAACGTTCCTCTGCTCCCCGACTTGTCTTCCATCGAAGTTGTCAACGCACAAATTCAAAACTTGGGTCTGCCCAACGAGCCAGGCGTTCAAACTGGCGACTCGTCCGGCAGTGCAACGCACGCTACCTCGAATCACGCAAGGACGGAAAACGTAGCCCAGAAAAGTATGATTTCTCAAAAACAGTTGCCAGCGAAACGACCAACGAGCCACGCTTCGAAGGGAGGAAAGGGGACCTCTGGTCGTGCAGAAAGGTTGTCGGCGTCGTCCGTAAAGCTCATGACCAAAAAACGGGGCAGACCGAAAAAAGGATTCAAAATCGAAAGACAGGTAGGATTGTACGTGTGACTCCAAAACTCTGAACGAGTGTTCATTAGAGTGGTCGTGAACGTTTTGTAGAATTCTTACAGCTCTACTAATAATTCATGGATGTAAATTTCTATCATGGTTAGCCCTGTAGAGAGGAAGAAAAAAAAAACAACTAATCAACCTTTTCCGACAGAAACCGTGTTTCAAGTGTGCTTTGTGTGGCCAAGAGTTCAAAAAACAGTACCTGCTTAAAAAACACCTGCATGCCCACGAACAAGAAAAACCCCACCACTGTCCGAAATGCCCCGCGACGTTTAAAGTGCCAGTGAGTAGACACGACTTTTTTCTCTCCAACCAACGTCATTCATAACAGATCGATCGAACGATTTCAAGATCTCGCGCGTTCCCGAATTTTCCGTAACCCCGCGGCGACGCGCAAAATCCGATTCGCAGGCGAATTTCACCCTGCACATGGCGACGCACGGCAAGGGCGAGCTCAAGTGTCCCGAGTGCGGCAGGAGTTTCACCCGGACGGCCAGCCTGAAGGCCCACATGGTCGTGCACGAGACGGACGAGAGCCTGTACTGCACCGAGTGCGACGACACCTTTCCGACCAGGGTAAGGTTCGAATTTTTTTTCTTTTGGGATGCGTGCTTCGGCTTTTATCGGTATGGAATGAGCGGTCGTGATTGTGGACCTTTATTTGCCTGATGGATATTTTGGTGATGTTTGCGGAAACAAAATAATCTCATATTCGACGACCGCATCTTGCTGTGGAAGCGAAGCGTTTTTCGTTGGACAGCCACGAAAATGTACAGTCGCGGGTCGCGTACCATGCAGGTGGTTTGTCCAAAAATCGACCCACAACAGAAGTTTCACAAACTTTGGGTACTCATCGCTTCGAAATATTGCTACACTTTATCGACTGAAATTGTATAATGACCGGCCTTGACGTTTTGAAGACACTTCTGGAAGAACCGTATAAAATAACAGACGTTATAATAATCGATAAAAAAATCGCTCAATGGATCTTTTTTTCAAACTAATGTGATTATTTGTCTCGATACCTTGAAGAAAAACATGTTGAAATTTTAGATCTTTTAGCCGCGCCGATTTCCTATGAATATCCCAATTTTCATACAATTCGCCTTGCTTTTGGTACATCTGCGTCGTAACATAGAGAGTTGTTCTCAACTTATTGGATTTCATCAAAATTTCGAAATAATAAATCTTGCGATATCGGTAATCTAAGAGTCTTTTGGAATATTTTCGCTGAAACAAACGCGAATGAACAATAATTATGTCAAAGATAATTAAATTTTACAGCTTGGGAACGACTGCAGAGCTCTATCTTTCATGAGTTAACGATCGATAGAAATTGTCTATTAAAAATATCGTTAGCCTACATGAAATTGACCACCGACTTGATTCTCGTTGCTGTACACTTGTACATTTGCCTCCCGCTAAACTTCGGCAGCGATTAGATTACACGTCCAGATGCTCTCTTAAGATCCGGGGCTCGAGCATAGCTTGTACTTTACAATTATATTCTCTCACGAAGCGTCCCCGCTGTATAACTTGCCGTTGAGAAAACAAATTATCTAAAATTTGGATTGATCGGTGATCATCGGTGAATATTCATCGGCAATCAACAAAGGATCTCGAACATGAAAAAAAAAAAAAAAAAAAAAAAAAAAAAAAAAAAAGGAGCGGTGCAACGAGGGCGTACAGTTTGAACAGCGCTGAACATCCCAAGCGAATGCTCAATGTATTATAGTCGCGCGTACGTGCCGAGTAAAATTGGTGCAGCAGCAGCAGCAGATCGTGGGTGGCTGCTGTGAGAGGGAGAGAGAGGTTGCGCAAGTGCCGCTCTCGGGTGAGATCATGGACGAGACTGACATCATAAGTACGTTGTACGTACGCCCATCGCTGGTTCTCTTGCAATATACGCGCGCAGCTCCTTCGAAACGGAGATTTCGGGCGCAATTACACGAAGGGCTGTCCCGTGAATTATATCATTATTCAAATCATCGTCCCGAATTGCTCGTTTCGAATCGAGCGCCGGAGGGGGTAATGCTTTTACCGTCGTCTCGGGATCGAAAGTTTCTGCGCGCGAGAGACCCCCGCTGCAATCGTGTACAAGCTCGGGGGGAGTTTACTCGGGGCGCGAAAACTCGGCGAAACAAAACCCACTCCATATCCGCACGTCGTTCGTACCAACGCTCGCGCGCGCCCTCGATTCGCGCTTCCGTCGCCGCTTAACCGGGGAAATTACGCCCCGTCTCAAGGATACGCGGGACAGTATTATACACGCCTGCAGCGCACGGCCTTACGAGCCGGGGAGGGGCGCGGGCGCCGCCGGCGGGGGGGGGGGGGGGGGGGGGGGGGGCGAGCGGGCGCGGATTTATTCATCTCGCTCGTGCAACGAGCCCTTTCGCGCGGCTGATGGCGATGCTGATGGCGGAGGCATTGTTTTTATTCTTCGCGCGCGTTCAAAAGGGGCTGTTCGTTGTAAAATTACACCATTGCTCGTACCCGCAGCTGTTCTCACTTGGGGCGGGTATTTTTGAGGCTCACCGTCGTACTGCAGTATATTATGCAGGGGCGCTGGTGCAATTACAATTTTCCTTCGACCATACCGTCACTCACGACCGTCCGTATACTTGCGCGGTAAGCGCGGTAATTGTCCTCGAATCCAACAACAAGTCTCGCTGATCTCTCGGGGCGAGTCCTTCGCGGTTTCCAAAGTCGTTCGGCACAAGTTATCGAGGAATCTCGAGAGAACGGCACGGATCGCGGACGCCTCGATTCCCTTACGATGGAGAATATATCTTGCAGCGGCGCGCGCCGATCGATCAGCCGTGATTTACGCTCGCGTTCGCGCGCCTGCAGTGCAGAGAGACGCGCGGAGACGAGGGGAAAATTTGTTAACAATGGCAGATCTTGCGCTCGTTTCATCCCATGATCTATGTGCCCGTGGGAGGGACGGCGAGGACGCGCGATCCGCACCATGCGGGACGGTTTTGTCGATCGTGGAAACGCGCGTGTACGTGCATTTTCGCAGTACTTGTTCACGCAAGGCTCGCGTTCGATGGGTACAATCGGTTTGTGGCATCCAAATCTCACTGATCGCACGAGTGCGGGGCTCCCCCTCGGGCACAGCGATGATCGTGCGCGAAAAAAAAACACAAACACACCCGTATATACAGATAGAAGTCGCTCTCTCTCCGCAACGGCGCGGTGCATATGAAAGAAAACGCCTCGTCTCCCCCGCTCGGCGAGTACACTCGTGTGCATGCCGAGCACTTCACAACGCGAAGATGAAACGCGGCGATAGATCGTATAAATACACTTGTGCTACTCGTAACGCCCATACAGTCCCATCCT
>JAPYYV010017273.1:0-11076 GCA_030522625.1 Copidosoma aretas | reverse complement strand
AGTGGAGGCATAAATTATTAATGACGCTCTGGTTTATGGACGATGGCGCCCCGGAGGTATGGAGGCTACGGCCGAGTTGCGTGTGTGTGTGGCATATTGTAATGCGCACGTAATACGTCCTATCGGGGCACGGTTTTGTCGCTGGTATTGAAATGCGGGTGTTCTCTGGGATATGCGGCTGCGTCGAGGGAGCAGGGGATAGTAATATATATCATTTACGAGCGCGCGTTTGGATGGCCAGTGATTTTACGCTTATTGCGCAACGCCTTGGCGACTGGTTTTTGGTGCAGTACTGTTTTTAAAAGCGGCGCGAGGAACGTTTTCATTTGTTTATCCATAGCATAGCTGTGGTTTGTAATGTTTGCGAAATCAAAGTTGAGGGAGTTGAGCAGTAAATCAATAGACTGTATGGTAAATTAATGGGGCTGCATTGAAAAATTCGCGTGTGACATCAGTTGACTCGAAAGGCTGGGGGCTCAACATTGGTACGGTACAGCAATAAATGGCTAGTGTATATAATAGGACTATAGAGCGATAAAGCTGAAAAAATGGTTTTGCGGAGAATTTACCGACAAAGTTAATTTTTTCTCCATGATATTCGGATAGGCAAACAATTGATAAATCCACTCTAGTGTTATTTTGCACAGAACGATATTTATTTCATTAGCGTAACTTGCGACCCATTGCATCATTATCTAGAACTCTTCCCGATCGGAAATTTCGTGGTGCTGTAATAGGGACCTGACTGAGCTGGCATAATAGCCTAGTTAGGTCCCCATTACAGCCCCACTAAATACAAGACGATCAGTATGCCTAAGTTATAACTTTTCTGATGTATCCATACGTACAACATTAATTAAATAACTACAGTAATACTCTACTGGTTGCGGTTGATGATATGTCTGATTTTTGGAACCGAACATATTGCCAGACGGTCTCAGATAATCCTAAAAAAAAATACATGGAAATTTAATCAAAATTATTTTAGCAAATTAAACATTTAACTCGTTCAAGAATTTATCCAACACAAATACTCACCATAGCATGGCTATTCGCAATGACTTCTAGTTCATACGTTGCTAAAAAATAGTTATTATAATTATGGAGTGCACATTTCATCCACAGATATTACACTAGATTCTAGAAGCACGTTCGGTAATTGAAAAAGAATATGCTAAGACATTCTATATATTCTTTTTTAGTACGATTGAAGGCAGAACCTTCAAAAAATCGAGGGAACGGTGTAGGGAAATTGAGAAATCACCAGGTACACGTGAAAATATACCAAATTCAGTAAAATCTAATTTACACGGTAAAAAGTATGGTTTTTATCTCGTATGCGTAACAAAATGTTTGTTTTGCAACACGAATACAACAACTATACTCATTGAAAGTACTTATTTATAATCTATTCATAAAAATCTTTCAGGACGTTTGTAATTAGCTTGAAATTCTGTATACAAAATTTGGCTTGTTGCAACGGTTTTGGTGTAAAAAATATAATTTTTTTTCGGCAAGTGCATACATAAGTTATTATTACATGTTGGGAGGAAGTAACAATTGATCAAAAAACTTATTTTACTTACGATGAGCTGAGAAGATTGACACGAGCACCAGAATAAAGACGAAGATCAAAAAGTTTTTCATGATGATTGAGGTTAGTACGACTTGAACGATATTGAACAGATAACTTCAGAATGTGGTAGTTAATGGAGAAGCGTCGCCTTTTATATCGTCAAAAGCGATTAGTTGCCCGTGACGACACACCAAGGTTTGGCGGGAGGGTCTTGACGAGCGTTAACGAGCTCTGGGCAAATCGGAGGACTCTAACCATCGGATCATACTCGTGGGGCGCTATCTTAGCCACTCGTGTGAGGCGTTGGTTTGGTCACCTTCTCCGTGCCGAAGGTTTTGGCGTGAGAGAAAGGGAAGCGGCCAGCTAAACAGCTTATCGCTTTAGTTTCTCTTGTCATGCTCTAGAAATTGTACACGATTTCAACTATTTCGCGATATCGGTACAGTCGATGATTTTTATGTTTTTGCGATACGAGACTCGTGATTCTTTTGTTGAATTAGGCGGTTACAAAGTTGAACGGAGAAAATCGGTCAACTCTTTGAAGAGTTACCGCGGGCTATGTATGCGTCGCGATGATGTGCATTATTCGCAATCACATGTTGATTTGCGCGTACATGAGAAGGCTGTGTCGCACGCTATAGTTTGTCGACAGTAGTTTAAGAGTTATTCTTGATTAGAATATATTATAAATTGTATGAAGACAGAAGGTGTCGATCTTATTTAAGATCAAAAGTAATATCCAGTCGCTATTGTTCCCAGTTATATTTATGTGTAAATTGTATCTGTATCTGCATGTAAATATGTTCATATATGATTTAGATGCAAATAATACTTTAAGAAATTTTGTTAGTGCTTGTACGTACCATAGGAGAGAGCTGTTATGGCCCGGGCAGATGATATGGCTTATCAATAAAGTGACCTTGACGGTGTAAAAACAAGAATATATGAAACTTTAGGTATGCACCTCCGACATGACACTAGACAAGTTGAAGAACTTTTTGTAATTGGCTAGCAAAAAAAAAGTTCCCGATCGTGTAACCGAGAAGCAAATTATACTGTTATACATTTTCTATTATACAATGATATCACTTCGCTTTTAGGAAGTTTTATTTATCCCCTTATTAGAAAACCTAATATATACATTAATAGATGAATCCAATACTTAACTGATCGAGAAGTGACTCGTCGGCCGGGATTTAGCTTGACGAATGCGAGCCCCGGGGAACTTTTCAAAAAGATAAAAGGAAACTAGACTATGTGCGGTGCTCGGTGCGGTGCACACAAGGTTTGTGCAAATTATTATTATCATGCAGGAATAATTGTACACGAAACATTATTCACAATGCTTGAGCATGATTCTGGAATTTTCATGCACAACCAAATATGATAAGAGCATATTGCGTGTGCACGACAATTCCAGAATCATGCTCAAGTATTGCTTGCGTACAATTATTTGCGCATAATATAATAATGTGCAGGAATAATTTTACACGAAACATTATTCACGAACCAGTAAATAACGACCACAAAATATTTAGTACTTATTTTTTTGCGCACAATACTTGTGCATGATTCTGGAATTTTTGTGCACATCAAAATATGATAAAAGTATATCGCGTGTGCACGACTATTCCAGAATTATGCACAACTATTGTGCACAAAAAAATATAAATGAAGCACGTGTAACATAGGCTGGATAATTTACGTTTTTTCAATTTACATCTGTGATAAGCACCGTCGTTTGCGAAACCAAAAAAAAAAAGTTTAATCGTAATTTTATGTTGATTATCTTTCGGGCATTAAGTCCACGCGCAGACTAAAACAGGGCTAACGACTCGTGAGAATCAAGTACAATTTTCTCCCTTAATCAAGTCTAAATTTAGACAAACACTCCTCCCGAGAGATGGACGAGTGATTCGCGGGAAAGATAGTTGATTGCGGAAATTACAAGGGAAACGTCGATGGAGGGGAACATTTTTTTTACGGAATCGAGTTAATAAAAGAAACGCGCAGTGGTTGATAATAACGCGCCTATAATTAATGACGCCAAGCATCGGAATAATAAGGTTGGTTCGAGGAAGCGGTCCGCGCCGATAAATCGGCGGTGCGCGCGCGGCGGTTTGCATGCGCTCGATGGTATATGTACCAAGTACACCAGACCCCCGTATAACGCAAGAGACGCTTGATGGATCGGAGAGTTTCGCTTACGCTCGATCGATAAATCGAGCCGGGAATGCCCTGCCGGCCGTCCGACTCGCGTGGTGATTACGGATTCAAGTTAATCGCCGCGCGGCCGGTGATTTACAAGTGCTAATGCGTTACCGGTGCATGCATGTGTGCGAGTACTTACGTACGAGTGTTTTTAGAAGGCTGACTCTTTTTGCCGACTGTTTTTCCTTCCTTCTTGATCTCTGCTGCGCGAGGTAAGTATACTCACGGGTGCGCTAGTGTGCGTTAGTAGGGCGGAATCGGAATGAAAATGAGAGTCCTGTTGCGCAAGGGTGAAAAGAGCGATTGGCTTGCGGGAGCTTTGGCGCGAAAATTGTTTGTTAATGAGGGAAATTTTTTTCTTACCTGGGTGCGTAAAAATAATGGTGTTGTGTTTTTTTTCGGTGGTGCGCTGATGAATTTAAAGTTGGAGGTGTTTGGAGTTTGGAAAAATGCTTGCACGTTTAATTTAAATCAATCAGAACGTGGACTCTTATCGTTAGTTAGGATTGTGCAAAGTGTTCGAAAATTACTCGACAGGAAGCAAAATTTTTGCGTTGTAAGTCGCGCTGTAAATACAAAAATCTGATGTACATTTCAATAGTTTTGTTAATCGAACGAATTTTGAAGTAAGTAGACAGTTTTATAAGTCCGTACTCCGATGAGACAAAAATTTATCTTTCAATTATTTCGAGATAATTATTATCTTCCGAAATACTGGTACGTAGAAGATTATGCTTAAAAATTTCTGCCTAAAAATGCATAATTTTGAACTATTAGATTTGATTTGATGGTTTCTGATAAAAAAAATCACCTTTCGACATTTTTCCTTTTACAAAATGATAAGCTTATCGTTGCAACTTGTTCTCCGCTCAGAAGATATAATAAATAATGAAAAAAAAGATAAACTTCAACAGCAATGCTGTTCAAACAATTTTATTTCAACATGTGTACAGCTGAAAAGTTATTTAAAGAATACTGCCCCTCAAAGATTGTCTCGAATCGATCGTTCTTTGCATCATGGCTTTCATTCAAAGACCCAATACTGTTTTTCCGAAAGCATCGTACAACGAAATTCTCCATTCTGCCAGCAATCGAGAATTCACGGACACGATTTTTTCCAACCAAATATTTAAAACACAAAATGCGGTTTTCACGAATGCTTTGCGTCCCTATGAACACTCTTACTTCCAACCGCGGCATAATAATGAAGAAACCCCCCCGACCCCCATCCACCTCCTTCAAACTCAACGTACACCAACCACGACAAACATAGAAATCATACAAGCGCGAGTCGCTCGACCAACCGAAATTCCACGACGAACCACCGACACCGGCAATTATATCGATCAATCGATCTCCCATTTCTCCGGAACGCGCCCCCCCCGAGCCGCGAATAAAATCAATTAGCATTTCTCCGCTTTAGCGCGCGCGCATATCTCACACCTCCCGGCGGCACGTGTACACGCATACGGTACAAACTCGCATGGAAAACATCAAAGGCACTCGCGCGTTGGCGTCAGAGAGAGAGAGAGAGAGAGCCGCGGGCGCGAAGCGGGGGGGGGGGGGGGAACACGCACACGCGCTCTCGGTCTCTCAGGTGCAGCAGCAGCAGCAGCAGCAGCCGCGGATCGGTATACATCAGGCGTAATTGGCTCCTCGCGCTCGTGTACGACCTTTCACCGCGGCCGGGGCGCCTTATCGCGCCTGTACCCCCCTTGTCCCCCCCACCGTGCTTCTTGCGCACTAGCTCGACTCTTCTCCCCCCTGCGTCTCTTTCTCCGCTGCTGGCCCTTTTTCGTCCCCGGCCAGATTTTTCGCGTTGATGACGATTGTCGCGCCAGTTTTGTGCCGTGCAGGCATGGCATGCGCACGTGTAACGGAGAGGAGATCATCTCTCGCCCGCCGGCGGACGTGGAGTTGTGCGGAGCTGCTGCTGGCTCGCTTCACGAAGATTTCGCCCGAGATGCGCTCTCGTTCAGCGGCTCGCCTAGCGCGCGCGCGTGTGACGTTACTATTATATGGCTCTCCTTCGGATCATACGTACGTGCGCCCATGGTGGCTCCTTGGGATATCGATCGTTGTATGTTACACCGGGAGCTGCTGGGAAAATGCGACGCTGACGAGAGTATCATAGGCTCTCGCTGGGGAGGAAAGTTTCCAGGCTGACAAAAATCTGGAAAGCTTCGATATTTCGGGGTCGCTGAATTCGCGAAATGTGGGCTGTTATTTTTTTTTTTTTTTTTTGCGCGCCCTCTTTGTGATGTGGGCTGTTCGTGCCTGTGTCTTTGGCACGTGGTAAAATAAAAATTTACGAACCACATGTAGAGATAGTATTATGTTCTAAATGTTCATTTTTCTTTCTGTTTCAGGTGAGTCGTTTTTGCATACTGGCCTTTGAAAGTACCGTCATACCCACTGTCGTGAGTTTAATCCACTGTATCAAAACATAATGTGAATTAAAGTACCCTTGTCTCCAGATACATTTTTTGCATTTTAAACAGCAAAAATTATTTAAAGAAAACCATGATGTACTTACAATTGAAAGTCTCCCCTTGCACCCCGTCTCGCTCGCCTATCTCGAAAATAGTCAGCCGCGCGGCGCCAGAGAGGCCCATTCGCAGGCTTCCCACGCCACGTCAGGGTAACAATGCAGCGATCGAGAAAGAAAAGGCACGGCTGTCCTTCCGTATACTTCCGATTCGTCGCGCTCGCTTGGCATTAGATTCGGGAAAAATTCCTGCTCCACGCCCCGAATCACCCGTAGGATGTTTTTCAATAAAGTCCTCACGAATCGGATGAAAAAAAAAATGTGAAAACCCCCTTCCCGTACCTACACCCCACAAATCCAGATGGAAAAAAACTAGTGAAGGCGGAAAAAAAAATGCATACAAACCACCCACCCCGTACCCGCAAAAACACCCGGCGGCCGAGCAGCGCATCAGGTGCACATCCCATCATCTCCTCGGAAAACTCGCTCACCTCAACCAACCCTCGTAACTCATCCATCCTCCTCTCTCTCCACAGGCGTCAGTCGCACTCCCCCCCCCCCCCCCCCCCCCCCCCCCCCCGGCCGTGCACATCCTCCTCCCTCCCTCCCCAATCAATTTCCATCCGGCGCACCGTTAGGCTCTCCCCTTTCCTCCCGCACGCGCAGATTTACGCGAAGGCGCGCCTGGGAACCAACGGCCCGAGAGAGAGAGAGAGAGACGCGGGACGTGTCGGCCGCTTGCGCGCGCGTCCATCAGCCGAGAGCTGTAGCGTGAAAAGGCCTATACGTATACGTACACCGCGGGGAGCGTGTATATAAGGCACGCCGTGTATATACAGAGAGCAGAAAGGGGGAAACAAGGGGACTCGGCGGCGGAGCTTTAGCTTTTGAGAGTGTGCTGGTGTATATATATGTATGTATACGTGTATGGTGCGGGGGATAGCTGCTGCGAGGTTTATACTCGAGGGAAGATGCTCTTGGAAGCCGTGTACGCGCTTGTATACGTTACACGAGCGCGCGAGGGCGGAAGGAGAGAGAGAGCAGGGTTAGCGAGTTATGGGCCACTCGGGCGGCGCATCGTAGTCGTCGTCGTAGTCGTCGTTGGTGACTTTGTCGTTAATTTTCCGGGGCTCGATACGTGGGGGGGGGGATTTCGTGAGAGTCGCCGTAAGTTTGGGTCGGGGATTTTTGCGGAAGGAGGTGGAGCGAGAGGCTGGAAAAAGAGCGCGAGCCGAGCGAGGAGCGGGAGAGGCGTGTTATTGCGGGGTATTAATCGAGTTCTTTTGCGGCTCCGAGAGTCTCCGGGGTATAACGCTCGGCGCGTGCTCGTATGGCGAGGAAAGTGTCGACGACGCCTCGCGATGGTAAGGTGAAGGGTGGGGGGGGGGGGGAGGGTTGGAAGGGGGGGAATCCCAAAAAGTCCGGAATGTTGGCAGTTATGATCGATCGCTGATTTGTGTGTGCGAAACTGCGTCTTTCTTTTTGATATATTATTAGATACATGTTTGTTGAAGCTACTGAAACTCGTGTAAACTATGTTAAATATTGTTTATCCTGAATGAATCAAAGCACCTGCGTACAATTTTATATCACGTAGTATTTCGTGGAAAAGTTTCTGAAATCATCAAGTCCCATTACTTTCACTTTTTTTTGTTACTGCATTTCGTAAGAGAGTATGTCAACAAGCTTTTATCCAATTTTAACAACAATTATAATTTTACGCATGAATCGCCTCAAATAGTTGCTCAAAAGCTTAACATTAATATGTAGCATAAGGTTACAGCACAATTAAACTCAATTTTTCCACCTATAATTGAAATAAAAAACAAACACACGAGTATCAACTTAATTATACCTCCACCGAACGGCGTCGCGAATTTACTTGTACGAAAAAAAAAAGACAAAAGCAAAATAACGTCCGATAAAAATAACAATGATAATCGCCCGGCAAGCGCAGCGGCGTAATATATAATTGGGCGACTCGGGCCGCGATCTCCCGCTAATTTAATTGGCCCGCCTGGCTGCCTCGAACGCCGAAACGATCGCCATTAAATTAAACTTAATTAATTTGAAAACCATACTCCGCTCACGAAAAGCCCCCCCTCCCCCCGCGAAGTCCCCGAAACGCTGCATACCTGTATTACACGCAGCACGCGGCGCAAGACGGTTATACACTCGTATACGGGACAATTAAAATAAATCCGCTCGCGGGCCAAGCGCGGCCGCCGCTCTCTCCTTCGCGAGAGAAGTTTTATCAACCGCGCGGGCTCTTCCTCGCGAATTCCGCCGGTGCGCGAAAGCTTTGAACGCCGTGGCGCGCGGAAAATCCGGAGACGGCAAAAACGGATTTAGAGAGAGGAGATTGATGAATCGTACAAGGGCGGCGGGGGGGGAGGGAAAAAGGCGCATTTCCATAGAAGCGGCCGGGGTGGGAGCTGTAAACGCGCCCCGGCGGGAGGCCAATTACGCGGACGGAGCGGTAATGGCGGTTATGAAAATCTAATGACACCGGCTTGTCAGCGGCGGGCGCTGTGGGCTACCAGGCGGCCGGCCGCGGGGCCTCTCGGCTCGTAAACTCCGAAATGTCCCGGGGACTGTCCCCGCGACTCCTCTCGTGCAAGTGCGGATGGAGGTGTATTTCACGCGGTGACCCCCGGGCGTGCGTGCGCGCGCGCGTCGTGGGTATTGGGAAGGATATTTATGTTTGGGACGACGAAAAAGTATTACTCGTTTGGGTCCGGGGATCCTGGATCAGTTAAATTTGCATGCTGGTGTAGGAGCGAGAGCTTTTTAAGCGTGTTTGAAAGGATTTTTTTTCTGAATTGTTATTGATTATGTATTAAATACTGTGGTGCATTATTTAAATAGGTGAATTTTCGTCAAATACATAATTTTTTTGTATTAAATAATCAGTCGCTGTGGTGCAGTCGGCAAAGGAACGAACTCAAGACTTTTGGTAGTGTGGATGAAGCAATTTTTCGGTTCGAATCCATCCTCTACCGTGTACTTAGTGATACAATAATTAAGTGACGAAGGAATAGCAAGCTTTATAAAACTTTTTATCACTCTAACATTTATGGAACATGGAAAAAAAGTCATCCAGGTAGACTATGACAAAGGCAAACCCATTTTTATTTTTCTTATATTTATTTTGGAAAAACGATTATTTGATTTTGAATCATACAAGAAAGAAAAGTGCATTAAAAATAATAACGCTAAACACAAGAGTCGATTTCCCCAACTCCTATCGGTATACGTGTGACTGAACACCAACTGCAAGAGCACACGACGAGAGTATCTTATTTTTCCAAAAGAGTAGGATCTCATTACTTTTTGGTTTCGTCATCCACCTAATGTGATTAACACATACTATAACACAGTAACAGTAACCCACCTTAAACACATACTGTCACGTTTACAGGTTAACAGAAACAAATCTGAGACAAACTTCGAAGTGGAGCAGCGCTGTGCGCCGTCAGTACTTAAATGAAAGACTGCTAAGCAGCCCACAGTACTTGCTGTTTCAGCGATTGTTTACATGTTTTTCTACACGTGACCAGGAGAAAATGAGTTCGGTATTAAGACAAGATCTCAGTTCATGCACATAATGAGTAAAAAAAATTGTGCCAGATGAAACGCTACTTGTCAGGGTAGTTGTTTGTTATTACAAAATCTTGGATTTATAACAGAATATAAGAACAAGTTACGAGAGAAAATGAAAAGTTAAATTAACAAAAAAATTCTGTCAAAATATAGTAAAAAAATTTATATTTTTTTTATCCGTGCGAGATGATACAGACCGATAGTATAAATTACTGTCATAACTGATGCATAACAATTTGATTTGGGACCTACTGTAGAAAAAAATACAGCTATGATTTCATACTAACTTAGTTATATGTCGACCCAGAAGAAGTAATAGTGTAATTATAATGAAAGTATACAGAAGTGTATAGTGCACCCAAGTAGAACAAGGCGAGTGAGGTAAGACAAACATCATAAGAGACATTAGGACCTCATCACCCCAAATACAGTGCCCACTTAAACTTTAAACCATTGTGTCGTTACATTTTACTACGTACACGACCATCTCCACCACCTCATTGTGGTTTCTGTCACCTCCACCTATTTAGTGTCTCCCGACTTTGTGGTGCATTGTTGCACATTTCGCACCATTACCACCTAATTTACATTCATTATTTACTTTCATTGTTTTTTTTTTGCAAAAACACCCTAATATCCACACTAAAAGTCTTAACGATACCAAACACCTTACTGACGGTAAGTAGGAAGCCTCTAAATCAGCAATAAAACATCTTCTCGGAACACGAGCAATCAACACCAAGTGAGCTATGAATGGACCGCAAACTCCTCAACAAAAAAGAAACAACAGAAAAACGCTCACCCATGAAGGATCGGTGCATACAAATTTCGGTGTAAAATTAACAAGCTTCTCTCGCAGAAAATCCGTACCTATAACGAAGATTTCGTTTCTCTGAATCCGGTATGGCCGGCCACCGCAAATTTTCAATTCGGCCGAAGCGAAGAGAGAAGACCGAGGCTGCGCTGTGTATATATACAGTCACGCCTCGGGGCACTCTCACTGCCACTGTGCAGTCGTTACACGCCGCAATTACGAAAATCACTCTTGCCCTCGCTCTCCTTCTCTCTTCTCTCTCTCTCTCTCTCTCTCTCGCTTATTATTAAAGGACCGCGTGCGCGCAACGAAGCACCAGTGAGTGAGTGCTGTCACTGATGTGCCTACTGAGTTTTCCTTGCGCTTTTTTTTTTTTTTTTTTTT
>JAPYYV010017271.1:0-17462 GCA_030522625.1 Copidosoma aretas | reverse complement strand
CGAAGATCCTAAGAAGCTTAATCCTTTGTTGAAAAAATCCACTCGTTCACTTTGCAAAGATGGATTATCTCCCGAAAATCCAGATGTACCGTCACTGCTTCCAACTTTTATATCAGATTCTTCACTTAAAGAATCCTCCTTTTGTAGCGTCTAAAAAAAAATTAGACTAAAATATCTACATAAAATTCTACGAGAGGTTAGGTATGTCTGAACTCAATATAATAATCAAAATATTGTAAATACCAATTCTGGTAGTTCATTTTCACCCTCTTTTGTATCTTCTTTTTTCAACTTTGATAACTTCAAGCGGCAAGAAGAATAAATTTTTTGTTGTAATGCATCTAATGAAATTGCCAAGTCCAGTTTCAAAAGTTGGTTTTTATTTACTGTCCTCAAATCAGAAGTGTTTGTTGTTGGATGTTAGAGATTAAAAGGATTAAAACATCTGTCTGATCGATAACTAGTATTTTGCATTTTAAGTGCCTCTTTCCGTGGCATTGTTACAAAGTAAAAATTATTTAACTTTAAATAACAACGAGTGAGAATATGTCTTGGTAGCGGAACAAAATAAACGCACAGCTGATCCAATAGCCAACGAACTTCTAGTACGGGGAATGTACGCGAGTAGCGTGGGTAACACTTTGAATCATAGATCGTACTGTAGGCAGGCTTCCCCGCGATATTTTAAAATTCCAAAAAATCAAAGAGATGAAAAATCTTTTTTTCATATAAAAGCAGACTTTAATAAAATAATAAAAAACAAAGTAGCAATAACAAAATTTGAAGAACAAAAAACAGCTTACGTGTTGATGTTACGTCGAGCATTGTTATTATTTTTTTGTCTAGTGGTTAATAATCTTTTTTTTTCATTCATGAAAACTTATTTTTTCATCATTCAGGAGATCAGATTGGAAAACAAATCACTCATGATTTAATTTTAATGTAAATTTATACTAAATAAATGATAAAATGGTGATTTCTCTTTGAGGTTATACTGACAAATGGTAAATACAAAAGTTGTAGATCTTTCAATTATCTACAACTTTTACATTTAACTTTTTTTGATACGAGGTACAGATATAATTTTATACTAAAAAAAAAAAACAGTTTTTTTTATTATTACGCGCTACATAAATTATTATTTTAACAATAACAATTGAAAAGTCTCTATATTTTAAAAGCATGATTTCACGTAAAATTTGACGCAGAATGCGATGGTAATAATAAAAACTCAATTTATTTTGGGGGCAACTGTTAAAAATCGATTAAAACAATTAAGTTCAACTCTTTAGCTACAAAAGTGCCATTGGTGAAAATTTTGTAGCTCTTAAGGATTCGGAGCTATACATTGTTTAAAATGAGTCTCCAACCACTATCATAAAATTTGTTATAACTTATAAAATCGAAAATAGGCGATAAAAAAAATTCCTCGGACACGTATCTCTTATTTTTCAATATAGAAACTGGAAAAAAAATTTCATCTGAATCGGAGAGGTTACGATTAACTTTTAGCGAGATCCGTTCAGTTTGTAAAAGAATTACCCATACAACGAGTCTGATGGCATTTACCTATCACATTTGTTTTTCAACGTACAGTGTAAAGCCTCCATACGTGATAGAAATTACTACATTTAAAATAGCTCTTATTTTAACAAACATCGAATTTTTATTCATTTCTTCCAAATTCATACCAAGGCAATTCGAGTGGTCAAATTACAATTATTGATAAAAAGTGGCGCAAGTGGTAAAATGCTTTCCTGGCAAAAAGGAGTTTTTCCAGTTCTGCTCTCAGTGTCAAGGTGTTTTTTTTGTCTCATCAATGATTTTAATTTGGCTACTCGAATTTACTTGGTGTGAATTTGAAAGAAATTCATCGAAATTTGATCTTTATTGAAATAAGTGCTATTTTAAATATAGCAAATTTAATCACGTGATAAGGCCATGCGCTGTACGTTATAAAATAACTGTGATAGATAAATGCTATATGACTTGTTTTATAGGTGATCATATATTCGCCCATCTTGGAATTATGTTTGTGTGTATTGATCGTATGCTATGGCTGAAAAGACAGTGTTTAGAATTTTACTTGATGAGATGAAGGGAATCATCAAAGCCTCGGTGGCGCAAGTGGTAGCGTGCCTTTTTGGTAAGAAGGGGTCAAGGCTTTTTTTTGTCTCATCAATAATTCAAATTCGACTACTTGAATGGACTTGGTATGAATTTGAAAGAAATTCATAACAATTCGATGTTTATTGAAATAAGAGCTATTTTAAATATAGCGATTTCTACCACGCATGGAGGCTTTGCGCTGTACGTTGAAAAGTAAATGTAATAGGTAATGGCCGTCGGACTTGTTGAATATGTGATTATATTGTTGGGAATACAGTGAGATAACCGTAGAACGTATAAGTGCTACGCTTCGAAAATGTTGCTATGCGTTGCTAGGTGTTTTTTTTGTTTAAAAATATTAGTCAATCGAAATTTTAACCTTTACCTGACTACCTTTGTTCGCAACTGTTGATAAAGTTTGGTTTCGTTTTTGTATAGTAACGTGTTGTAATTGATATTCGCGAACAGAACAATTTTGGAGGCTTGTTTGGGATATGAATGTCAAGAGTTTCGAGATCGAAGAATACCTGCGTCAGATACACACCAACAAAAGAGAGTGCAACGATAAAGCGACAGCTGGAAGAATCCAAACAGCAGTGCATGGAGTTGGAAAACAAGCTGAAAAATACAAGGCGAGTTTTGAGAACTCAGGATGAAACGATAGGGAAATTTAAAAGGGAACTGGTTGAGCTGCAGGAAAATTGTGCAGCAGGAAATAAGAGACACGCGGCGCAAACAACAGAAAGTTCATGAAAGGACACTCCAAAAGTTAAGATCTACTCTTGCTGATGCTCGCGAGATGATCGTGAGTCTACAGACTAAGCATAATACACTTTTGGCCCAACGTGACTCTCTTTTTAAAGAAGACAGTCACGGCAGAGGGAAAACACGACTTCTCTGAATCCAAAAATCCGTAGCACAAATCAGTTGAGTATTGCTGAAAATATTTTGTCACAATTGTCACAACCGCCTTCATTATCGCCTTTTAATATTTAGGTTGGCAATTATGATGGAAGTTATCCGTTTAGAGATTTTTACAGTTAGTTTAATCTGATCGGCAAGCTGAATAGATAGGATGAAAATAAGAAAATGCTTGCTCTTATTTCTTGTTTACGTCAAAAGGCAAGATAAGTGCTGGATAATTTTTCGGAGTCAGAAGGGTTCTCAAATTTGATTTTAAAACTTGAGGTTCGTTTTGGGGAAAAGTATTTGGCAGCAACGTGCTATTCTCAATTACAAAATAGGAAACAGAAACTTGATGAGGATTTTTCGAGTTCAGCTGCTGATTTACAAAATTTAGTTTCAGTCGTCTACCCGAAGGGCCCGTTTGCTACTCATAATAATATTGCTTCTTCGTAGTTCATTATTGGGATTGCTGATAATTCAGTGAGGTAAGTGCTTCAATTAGAAAGGATTGAATTTTTGAGAATTGCTTCTTAACTGGTAGTAGAGGTTAAGGCTATTTTTGAAGAAAATAGGAGACTTTAAGGGACTAATGTTCTTGCAGGAGCATACCGAGCAGTGCAGTCGAATTTCAATTAAAGAGCAGGTCAGGAAAGGAAACCCTGGAATGCCTATCATGTTGAGTGCTGGACTCGCGAAAAGTAGGGCTAGGTGAAGTTCAATTGTCCTTAACTGCATGCGTTTAATCGGCAGGAAAACTAGGTTTTGTTGAACTTCTAGGAGCGAGTTCGACAGTTGGTAATATTGCTTCTTCAATTCCAGCCTTGAATAGCCGGAGAATTAATTGGAATTCGAGTAAATTTATGTATATTAAATAACTAAATTTGTAATTTTGTATTCGATTGTGATTCTTACGCAACAATTTTGAATTCAAAAATTTATAAATTTAGTGGATATCGAAATTCCCATTAATTCTAAGACACTCAAGTACCCAACTGGAGAAGACGTTCAATAATATTAAGGGTTAAAGCATTTGTGGTTTTAGGAAAAGACAAGGTTAAAAGAATCATGTATGTAGCGGATATGGTTGATGATTGTATCCTCGGAAGTGATTTCTTTGATGAGATTGGCTTAACAAAGAAAATTCATAGACCGATATTTAAGAATATAGATTCGCAATATAAAGATGATGCCCTTGTTCGACTGATTATGAGCCTGCAGGGTATCGTTCTTGTTAATTTACAGGAAATCTTCCAGAAAAATTCTGAGGGGTTGGATTAACACCAGAAGACGAAGTTTGCGGATTTGTTAATTAAATATCAAGACATTTTCGAAGATGACAATGTCGTAAGGAAACGTGATTTGGTCGAGCATGAGATACACTTGAAGAAAAAAACACAACTAATTAGGCAGCCATTAAGAAAAGTCCCTATTCACAAACAAGAGAAAGTTGACAATTTAATAACAGATATGGAGAAACAAGGAGTTATTGAAAGATCTTTAAGTTTCCGGTGTTCTCCAGTCGTCCTCAACAAAAAAAAAAATGGGTCTACAACATTTTGTGTTCACTCCCAGAAAGTACCTTTAGAAGTGTATACTGGTCAGGGTACGAACTTCGATACTCGTCTATTGAAAGAATCAGCAGAACTTCAAGGAAATAAGAAAACACAAACTACACCTTCACACCTACAATCAAATGGTCAGGTGGAACGCCAACATCAGACGATTCTTAACGATTTATTCAAATTCGTAAGCGAAAATCAAAAAGATTAAGACTGTTGGATCTCACTATTTTTGTTACCTTACAGATTCTCCAAGCACGCGACGACTAGGCTCTCTCAAACTGAAATTTACACTGGTTATGACTTTCGACTTCTGCTATATCTGATGAGAGGGCCTTCTCCGGATGATCGTGTTAAAGTTTCGTCGACTAAAAATTACATACAAAAGCTGAGGAGGACGATGACACAAATCCATAATTTAACAAGAACCACCATAGGTATAACATCTAGCAAGATCAAGACCCATTACGACAAATGACCGAGAAAAGCGGATTTTTCGGAAGGACAAATAGTTTGGTTTTATAATCCACAAAAAACCAAAGAAAAGAGCCCAAAACTGCAGAGTAACTGGGACTATCCGTTTGAAGTTATCAAGAAGATCAACGACGCCATTAGAAAATTATTAAATTGTCCACGCCATTAGGAAATTACCAAAACACAAGACAAAAATTGTACATGCGAACAGAATTGCGACTTTTTACGAATGCAAGTCATCTTAACTAATCTGTTTCGGTTTAATTTTGCGTGGTTCATTTTTCCGAAGGAGGAACATAAAATAGTATCCACAGAAAGTAATTCCTCATTTCGTTTCCAGAGATTAAACCGCGCACCCCCCACATTACCCTGAAGAGATAAGACGTAGTTAAATGAACGAGATACAATTGGATTACAGACGCTTGTTGAATGCAATGTACTTGGTAACATGTTAGGTAGCCAAGTAGAGTCACTCGATATCCTGGAGCTGTATTGATATCCTGGAGCTACAGCAGAAGACGAAAAAGGTGATATTTTGGAGTGTTGCACTGCGTTTTGTTTTGTGATTGTTGGGATGACGATCTGAAAGGAGAGGAGGTAATTTTGTTACGCGCTTAAAAAGCCGTAAAACGTATGATTGTCCGCGCTTCAAAAATGTTGCAATGCGTTGCTAAGTGTTGTTGTTGAAAAATATTAGTCAGTCAAAATTGTACTAGTGAGCTAATTACCTCTGTTTGCTTCTTTTAATAAAGTTTTGTTTTGTTTTCACAAAGTAATGTATTTTAATTGTTACTCGCGACCGTAACAATATATTCGCCTATCTTAGAATCATGTTTGTTAGAATCTTGTATGTATTGATAGTACACTTTGGCTGAAAAGACAACGTTTAGAATTTGACTTGATGAGACCAAGGGAATCACCAAGGCCTCGTTGGCGCAAGTGGTTGCGTACCTTCCCGGCCAGAAGGAGCTCCCCGGTTCGACTTCTGGGTCAAGGTGTTTTTTTTGTTTCAGCAATAATTTTAATTTGACTACTCGAACTTACTTGGTATGAATTTGAAATATATTCATCAAAATTCGATGTTTATTGAAATGAGAGCTTTTTTAAATTTCTATCAAGTATCAGAGCTTCGTGCTACACGTAAAAAATAAATGTGATAGGTGAATTCCAATGGGCTCGTATATGTGATTATATATTCGCCTAACTTAGAATCATGTTTGTATGTATATTCCACTTGTTATATAACAACACAGGTTTTACCTCAATCAACACAAATTGTAGGTATCAACTGATAATTTAGTATGAACAATTCTAAGCGTGTATTGCGTTAAAGCGAGTCTAACTATGACGCAGCGTACTTTATCAGTGACTGGTTCCTCTCGAGGCTCGTTGCGTCGTTCGTCGCGACCATAAGTTTAGCCGGCTAGAGCTGTTAGTCATGTGACTAGAGCTTGTAGGAAATTTGAAAAATTTTCAAACGTACATTTTTTAAAAAATTTTCATAATATACTGCATAACATCTTTTTCTTATAGTCAAAGCTCAATAGTGTGAATAATTTTTATTTTATGAGATAAAAAACATCAAGTAAATAGAATACCCTATCTGATATTCTTTCGATAAAGGTGCGTTATGAAGTTTTAGGAATACAAATTTTTATGACGTTACATTAAAGTACACCGTCTCCTAAAGAGCTTCTCTAAATTAAATATCATAATTACAAGTAGAACGGCATATGTAAGTAATTTTGTGGAAAGTCATTGTGCCACGTAAAAATACGAGCTAACAGTCGTGACGCCTACTTGTTTCCCATGAATTTAGCATAGAAGTGTCTCGCGACTTTGTTCACGTTTGTGTAAATATCTCTATAACTACATTGTTACAATTGCTTTTTGTAATATTAATAGTTTCGTATTTGAATCAGCTTCAAATCACTACGTTTTTTATAACATTCGTGTTATTGTAACCAAAGATACACAAGATTTACTAAGAGATTTTTTTTTTCGTCCCTGAAGTCTATGCTTTGTAACGCAACATTAGCTTTGATCTTCTTCAAAACTATGCTGTTGATTGATCTAAAATTTTAATTCGATTTGTCTAAGAACCTAATCAACGAATTCAATAGTTCTAAAAACATTTTAGTTTTGTTTTTTTAAAGTTGCCTCCTCACAATTATCCATACTCAAAATCTAAGAAAAAAATCATCTCTCTAGACATAATGCATAGTTACATGTAGGTTACAACTTAAGTAATAGAGATTTTAAGCTTAGTCGGAAATTTTCATACCATCATACTGTAAAATATTTTTTTTCAAAAATTTTCTTGACTATTTTGGTTTCATGGTTTCATTTGTTGTATCTGATCAACAATTTATACGACTGATTTCTGACTATACTCATAATTGTCAAAGAAATGCAATTATACGAAGTTATTTGATTGATTAAGATTTTTTAATAGTTCATTTCAGACATAAAGAAGTCATCATTTATCCGGATGATAGTTCTAAGCCTCCTGTTGGTAAAGGATTGAATCGTAAAGCTCAAGTTACACTTGATCGAGTTTGGCCTCACGATAAGTCTAATCATGAAGCTATTACTGATCCAAAACGTTTAATTCAGATGGATTATGAAGGAAAATTAAGGAAAGTATCTGCAAAACATGATACGAGATTTTTAGAATACAGACCAGAAACCGGCTCTTGGGTTTTTAAAGTAGATCATTTTTCTAAATACGGATTAAGCGATTCAGATGATGAAGCGACTGTAGTCAGCGAAAGTTGTAAAACAGAATCAGCAACGACTTTGGAAGCACAAAAGTATTGTAAAAATTTATCAGATAAAAACCTTTTTAATAAAAATACCTATTCTTTGAATTCACAATGTTTGGCAGAAGGCCATAATAACGAAGTGTCGAAAGGATTACAACTACAAGCGAAAAGTAAGTTATGTCATCAGTTATGCTATAACTTAAGGTACGCTATTTTTTAATTCTGTAATTTATTTAGATGATTTGGCAATATTTTCTGAGGTAAATCCAATCAACAGCTCTTCTGCTGTTAATGCTCACATTGCGGGTACAACGGCTCATACTTTACAACTCATGAAAGCAAGTTTTTTTGAATACGAAAATAAATCATTATTTAAAGGTAATTTTTGATTCACAGTTAATTATAATATCATCGTCCAAAACTTTGATGAATAACTTCTTAGATCTTTTAAAAATTATAATTTAATGATTATTATGTTCTTTCTATTGAAAAATTGTCATTTATGAAATGAACTTATGTATTTTTTTAGCAGAGCATTTTCAAAACGATTGTAAGTCCATTGGTAAAGGAAATCTATCAATAGTTAAAGTAGACATTGTCACAGATAGTCGACGAGAAAAACACTTTAACTCCTCAAGGGAGTTAGCCTTGTTGACTAGTGGTGATTTCTCATTAACTAGTAGTGATTTCTTAGGAATTCAGTCAGCAGATAAAGATAAATTTCTGTGTAACCCACAAATGTTGAAAAATTCAAGTATAGCAACGAAGAATTGTATCCTGGAATTTCAACCAAAAGTATTCACCCCAGAATACCATTATTTGACTACTTTTCATAACTTTAGTATGAATAAGGATTATTCAAAATACGTGGCAGATATCGGTAAGAAAAATTGTGTACTTATGATTAAATATAACTTTAACGTTATGTATCAAATGTATTGATATTATAGGTTTGAAAAAGGTTTTTCTTTTACAAATAAAAATAATAGACGTCACTTGAAGCCACTTAAATCGATTTTCCTATCTTTAGGAAGAACTTGTATAACAGCTTATAGTGACTTGCACAAATTTTTTTTATCAAAGAATTCCGTTAGGGTTGCCACCTAATAGTATTTAACGATTCTAGTGCAGGGACCATAACGAAACTATTCTGATTTTTTGATTTTTCTCAATTTTCGGCCACAGAAACTAAAATATTTGGTACTAAGTATATTGTAAAATTGTAAATCTGATTTTTTGATTTTTCTCAATTTTCGGCCACAGAAACTAAAATATTTGGTACTAAGTATATTGTAAAATTGTAAAAAAATAGGCTGAATTTAAAAATCAAGTTCATATTTGTATTTATTTATTCATTATGAAGTTATTGCCAGAGAAACGAAGTTAATAACGTTACTCTGAATAACGTTATTAATTTCGTTTCTTTTGCAATAACTTAAAAATAAATGAATAAACAGAAATATGAACTTGGTTTTTGAATTTAGCTTTTTTTTTTACAATTTTACAATATAATTAGTACCAAATACTTGAGTTTCTCTGGCCAAAAATTGAGAAAAATAAAAAAAGCAGAATAGCATCGTTATTGTCCCTGTTCTAGTGCGAGAGGGTCGTGAAGTCATACTTCTTCTCTTGCTGCATGTAAATTTTAAGTAGGATATGCGCAGAGAATTTGATAGCGAACCACTCGTTCTAAGTCTGTTAACACTTTGAATTACATGCGCAGCACATGGTCTTTCGAGTCACACCAGGTGGCTAGAAATCAAGCTCTCTGCGCACATTCTCTTGAAAATATTATTTTATCACTAGATTTAATTCGACTAGAAAACAAACTTTTTTTTTTTATTTAAATTTTTTTTTCAGAGCATAGAATAAAAAAATTTCCAGTAGAAAATGATACAAAAATTTAATCAAGAAAATGTGTAAACCTTACAATCGTGCATAGATCTTCCACAAACCGAACATCTTTCTAACCGATACATTCTTGATTTGGCTGAAATTTTTTTTATAAATTCTGTATTAAAATAAAAGTAACACGTTTTCAAAGATTTTTTTTTTATAGAGCTGATCTAAATTATAAGAATTTCGTTACTTTTGGCTTAGAGACTCGTTTTCAAAAATTCGTAACTCTGGTACTGTTTGAGCTAGAAAATTAATTTATTTTTTTCATTTATAAGCCGAAAAAATAAGATTCAACAACAAAATTGTATGGTTATGTATCTCCGATAGCTATTCATAGTAGTAGTACAATTGATTTTACCAACTTACGCGATTAAAGTATTTTTTGCCGTTATAATACGATGTCTAGTAATGCTTCTACCTATCTTGTAACCCTCGTGAAACGACATCTATTTGAAAATTAGAATTTAACCCGGACAGATTTTGAGAAAATTGACCTTCACGCTATTAATTTGGCTGAAATTCCTTTGACGTGTTCTGTATTGAAAAAAAAGGATAATTGTTTTTTTCCTATCCGATTTCATTATAAATAAAAGTGATCTGAAATTGTAGAGTTTGATGATTTTTGGCTTGGAGACTTAAGGTTTATATCCCAATAGCCAATCATTTCCCAATCGTCGATCAGGTTGGTTGTCTTATTTAACTCAAATCTTTAAAATATACGTAAAATGTTATTCACGCACTAAATAATAAATTTTCAAATACAAATTAACGACTGAATACATTGCATAGATTTAAATAACAGTTAAGGCCTTAGATGTAAGTGATCCACTATTGGGACATTCCTTCTTCTCAAGTGATTGACTTTTGCAACATCGACCTTACTTTGGTAAATTATTAACTTTAGTTATAAATAGTTAAAATTGTTTCCCTTGTAGCTAGTTTTTAATATTATCATATTCTATGTCAAATTTCCTGTTAGAACGTATTTATTTTTTATAAGGAAATTATTATTACTATTGGAAATGAATAAATGAATGTAGTGTGGCACGTCTTATCGGTGCACGGATTCTATCGGATGCCTTATTTTATTGCTCTACATCGTTTTTCTCTGTTATACAATGACTATTTACATTAATTAGTTTAAAATAAATCCTCATGAATAAATAGTATTATTGAAAACCGTTAACAAATTAATATTGTTATAAATAATCGTAATGTTTACTCGATTGTGAACAATTCTCTTTACCTGCCAGCGAGTATTTATAATAATTATCGTATTTTCAGTCAAATTCTCATCGTAAATATATTTTTAATGAATGAAGAAATTATTTTACTTTTCGAAATAAATTAATGTATTTGGTGCGGTACGTCGTTTCGACGTGCGGGTTTCTTTACAAGCCTCATTCTCTAACTCTTATCGTTGTCTCTTAGTCATACACGCAATTGATACCAGAAAAAAATGATAACATCTTTGTTAAAGTTAATGGATATGGAATGCAGATACTAAAACACCTAAAGTTAAATAATTTGGAAGAATTTCATAATTTATTGAAACAATATCGTGCAATTTTTTAAATAAAATTTTGTGGTTAAATTAATCACATACTGAAATTTAAAAGAAAATTCAATAGACTACCTCCATCTTTTTTAATTTACATATTAAGTTTTTTTTGGGCTCATTTTCTTCCTTAAAAAAATCGATTGGGATTCGTCACGGAAAAAATTGCATAAACTTGGATAGATTTCCCACAAAATTCAATTGTTAACTTATTTTTCGTATTTCGAACCATCAAACCAGTATATTTCTAGAATTTAGTATATATATACGTTATATACATATATACAAATAAATTTTGTGTCTGAGGAAATTAGATCCTTTTAGCCTACTATCTGTGGAACGAGTAGCCCACACCTAGATGGATTAACTGTAGATTCGTAAAAACATGAATTTTGTGCGTTTTTTTAGAAGTTTTGAATAAGTGTAAAGTAAATTTTACCACATTAGGTGCAACTTCGTTGATGTAGGAAAATTTTGGCCACCATCTTCGATTTGCCATCTTTGTTCTAAAAAATCAGACCTCAGATTCGTAATTAGCGACCTAAAAAACCCCTGTGTACGAAATTTAGTACAAAATCAGTGGATTTTCGAAACTTTTAGCTGCCATCTTGGATCCGCTATCTAAAGTTTGCAAATTGGACCTCAGGTTCGTAATCAGCAACCCCAAATCTTCTATATATTAAATGTGGTACAAATAGATTTATTTTTACATGTTTTTATGTATTCTAAGTAATTAGACCATCAAATTTTACCATGTATGTAAAATATATATACATATGTATATATTTTCATCTTACTATATTATACAGTTATTTTGGTGTGTTAAGCGATCACCCCTACAAGCCCCCTAGAACCCTCCTTTTAACCCCCTACAATTTAAGGTAAAATTCGTTCAATTTCTCCGTGATTTTCATTGTGACTTCTGTCCTTCTCCCGAGGAACCTTCCACCGACCCCCCACGAACACCCCTTAGCATTTTCCGATACCCCCACACGCCCCTGAAAAACCTCTACAAAATAAGGTTAAATTCGTTTAATTTCTCCGTTATGTAAGTTGGGCCAAAATTATCATTTCTCTACAGTAACCCCCCACAATTACAGACAAAAATCCCCCACCATCACCCCACAACAAAGGTAGGATAAATTCACCCGATTTCTCTGTTATTATTACCAAACGTCGCGCCCCTTAAAAAACACCCCTACACTACTTTTTAGTATTTCACGAACCCCCCACCAACTTCCCACAAGGAAAGTTGGATTTGTTTAAATGCAATATATTTTGTATTGATGTTTGCTAAATGTTTTCGATCACCTTAGACCTCTTTATCAATGTTGAGGAAAAGAACCCTACCACTCTCCTTAACTCCGTTCTTACTACCTCCTTCTCCTAATTTATTCACATAAATAAAATGTTTAGCAACGTTTTATAGCACCTGTAAGGTAATGCTAATGTCACGTAAATTTTTTTCCCCCTCTTAGATTTCCAACCACCACCTAATACTTGAAATTTCAGTCCATCACTATATGGCCGGTACATTCAAAAATGTTTGTACATTCATACGTTACTATAGAGTTTGATAGACTGAATGATCTAAGGAATAACCATAATAAATTAGGAAAATAATCTTACGAAGGTTTGTAAAATGATATAAAAAACAACCCGACCAAAATTTCTGATAATTATTAGAACCAAGACAACATTGGTAATCTTTACATAATATTCTGTACACATATTTAGAAAGCACGATACAAGTTACAAAATTATCTAGATTCAATGTTAATTGTGAGAAAATATGATGAACTGTATCTGCTCATAGCAGTAACTCGCAATCGTGAGTGAAAAAGGGTTTATAATAGTTTAATCAAACTTCACTAAAAAAACGACGCCAGATAACATACCGTACCTTACGGTAAGATTATTCTATACATAAGTACAGTCAACTTCAGATAATATAACTGATAAAGATATTTTTAGTAAATTTTCTGCTTATGCTTACACCATTGGGTTTCCAAAACGTTGTCTATAACACGCATAGATTCTAATGGCAAGGCATTCTGATAATGCAATAATTACATCTGAAGATATACAGAAGAATATTTCTGCTGATATATAATTTTTAAAAAATAGAAAAACTATTGATAATAATATTTAAACATATTCTGCACGGTTTTTACACTCAACTTAGTCCTTATTTAAATAATTCTAAAAAACAATTTGTCTAAAATTTTCCAAAATTTTTAAACGTGGTGACAAAAATTAGAAAAAATTGTCCCCACGCCCATGAATCTTAAAATCATACTTATCGAAATCATATTCAGTGTACTAAAAATGAAAATAAAGTACCATCACACAATTTAATAGTCATGTCATACAATACATTTTTGTAAATAAAGTATAAATGCCTTTATAATGTTCAATATTGTCCTTCAACTCAGAAAGTAAAACATATTTATTACTTTATTCACATTAGAAGAGACAGGGGGAGTATCTTAATAAGGAAACTCAATGATTGCGGCAAAACAATGTTTAGTAATATTTAAAATTGTCTAAATTCAATACACTTCATTCCGAATGCAAACATTATACAGATGACAAAAATTAAGAATTTGATAAGGAAGTCATAAGGTCATTAATTCAGCAGTATAGCTTCAAAGTAAACAAAAATCAGTTTTTTAAGAAAACAACATTAAAAGTACAATAAAGAATCAGCAAAAATTGTTTAAATATTTATATGGTCAAATGGAATAAAATTGATGTGATGCAAAATTCTTCAAATATGTCCGTATTCCTGAATCCTAGATTTCTAACAAAATATAAAAATTTAAGGAAGACGAACAAACATTACACAATGATAGCAAGATTGAACATAGTTTCTTCTGAAGATTATGACTGACTTTTTTTTCAGAATAATATTTAATAAAGTAAAAAAAGCCATTTTATATAATGACTTGAAAACACAATGCAATCAAATATATCTTGCAAGGCTAATGTAATAGTTATGTTTCGCTAAACTTTCAAAGCAGCTATAATCTATAATTGTTATGTTACTTAATTAATAACTACATTTTTTTGTGTGGTTTCTAATTTCTAAAAACATTTAAAGTGATCAAATCTGGAGCCAATAAAAAAATAATATCACACAAAATTTCTCTGATATCATTGAAAATTGTGCTTTTTTAGATGTAAATAAAATTTTCGAATCCCAAAAAAAATCTTGTCAAATGTTTGATTTCCTGATGCCAAAAATAATTGATAAAAAAATAAGGTTGATTCGAATAAAATTGAATTTTTCACACATGCATAATATAATGTTTAGACAAATCGACAAAGATCAACTGAAAATTTTAAAAGTTACTTTCAACCGAAAAAAAATGAACAATATAAAAGAATGTTGTCAATGATGTCGAATAAAATGAACATTTATAGAACTATTTATTTAATATTGGATTTAAACAAAACTAACAGATCATTTTTTATAAAAATCCGAAAAAACATTGGGAAATAACTAATTCAGTATGAAAATTTTCTTATCAAGTTATTATTTAATTACAGTGTTTTTTCTTAATTAAGTAGATTAGTGAAATATTGTTAACATAACGAAAACGTATTTTGATCGATTGCTCCTATATAAGGCTATGGAAAAATTCATACAATTTATAAACTAAAAATTGATCAGTGTATTATTTTTGTTTATACTACATAGTGATTTTGAAGGAGCTGGTCAAACTTCCCCCCTTCTACCCCCCTCCTCGCCCCCTAATCTGGGATATTAGATTAAAGTTGGCTAGGGTTAGGGTTATTGGACCCCCCTTATCTCCCTTCAAATTATAGTAAAGTTAGTTTAATTTATCCGTGCTTGTGGAATGGTCAAAAACTAAACCCTTCCCCTTCACACATTACGACAAGCAAATGTCTTCTTCCAAAAATGACCGAAGTCAACCAAGAAAAGCATAATTAAAATGGAAATTCCCTACTGCTCATCTTTTAAAGGTATATAATCTGGCATGGAGGTTGGCGTGCGACGTACTAGTATATGTAGTATATATATATATGGGTCATTCCATGTGAACGTGGAGTGACAAAAAAAATTTTTCTTCCGAAACATAAGGGAATCAATAGTGCTGGCTGAGAAAACATTAAAGGAATTTTTTCATATTTCTGTACCCACACCGTTACCGTCTATGACGGTCACAAATTTCGGACTTTTATTTAGACTCTTGAATTGCGATTTTTTGGGTAAATTGGTGCAAATTGAAAAATTTTTTACAACAGTGTTTTGTTAGTATTTTTTCCGTAGAATACGATAAAACTTTTTTCAATTTCAAAGGGGGTAGTTTTCACCCTTCTTTTCGGGGTTGAAACATTAAATCTCGATTTTCGTAAAGTATGCCATAATAAATTCTTTTTTTTTTCTCAAATGTTCCTTTTTTTAACTTTTTTTATTTTATATTTGGTTCATGATGGGTATCGACTCGGAACAGGCCCAAGATAGGGCTCAAACGTAAAAATCCGCGGTTTTACCGCTGTATCTCGGTATGAAAAGTTTTTAAATAAAAAACTTATATACAGTCTAAGGTTTTTGGGGTCGCTGATTGCGAATCTTAAGTCAGATTTTCAAAATCCAATATGGCGGATCCAATATGGCGACCAACATTTTCAAAATTTTCGAATTTTTAAAATTAAAAAATACCATGATATTCTACGCAAAATTTTACGTTTAATATGTACTTTTAGAATTTTTTTTCAAAATTCCACCTAGAGCAAAAAAATAATTGAAAAGAAAATTTCCCATTGTTTTGTATCCGTTCAAGGTAAGCAAACAAAAGTTTTAAAACAATAATTATGCATACAAAAGAATTAATATTTTGAAATAATGCAGACATACAGTACATATCCTGAATCCTAAGCTTCTTAACCCTGCAACCCAAGGGACAGCAAGTTGATAATATTTATTATATCATACATTATTAACTTGCTGTTCTCCTTATTACTGGGTTGAAAAGTTTTTGGCTTAGGTTATGTTGTTATTCAATCAATAATTTATTTTATTGAATTGTGATGTATTTATTTACTATGTAAGCAACTCGCTGATCACTGGGTTACAGCGTTGAAAAGCTTGGGGTACAGGTTATTTTGTTATTCAATCAATGATTTTTTCAAGTGATGTATGATCAAGTCTTCATTATATGGGTAGTGTACACTTACTAAATGTGTGCTACATTAACCAAGGAGTACTATACTTGAAATTTTTTTCATTTTATCTAACGTTATTCAAATAAATAAAGAAAAAAAACTTTCACTGGAGGCATGGTAAAAAGATAAATGTAAAAATTACATAGAAAATTATTTAAATCTGATTTCATGACATGATAAAAGATATTTATACAATTATTTTTACGAGCAATGAAACGAAAATTATGTCTACGATGAAATATTATTTTTCTATAATTTAATCTTTGAGTTTTTCTATCTTCATCAACATTGAAATGTAAGTTTAAAATTTTCTATCATAAAGTAATAATTTTTGATTCATAATGAAGTTGTTTATTGAAAATTTTTTTGTTCCAGTAGACATATTCCTTGGAAAGAACAAAAACGGAAACGTAAACTTAACTGAATTATTTGAATGTATTTAAGTAAATAGGGATCAGGAATTTCTGTCTTCTCGTGAAAATCAGGGCTAACGGCGAGAATCATGGTTTAGATATTCGAACAGTTTATTAATTGTTTATTGTATTAGTTTCCAATTTGATTCATTTTTCACCAAGCAGGTCCAAAAATTGGCGAGCGCTGATACTGTTTGAAGCAATAGTGCAGCGATCACTTTAAAACCATTCATCGTAAGTGATTTGCAAGATGTTATTTTTATCGAGACAGTCAAGTAAATGTTGGTGTAAATTTGACATATTTGGACAATCTAAACAATCGCCTAAAAAACATCGATCGTGTAGCGTATTATATACCATCGACTTCATATAATCGTGATTATTTTAAAGATGCAGTTTCGTATTGTTTGTTAAGTCGTCTAAATCGATAGCGTCAACCGTGAATTTTAATGGTGTATTACATTCTCGTGGTGTATGCACACGCAGACGTTATGTGTGACACAACTTGCAGCTAAAACACAATGCAACAGTCTCAACATTGTCAATTTTTAAGCCTGATTTTTATAGAAGGATTTCCACCTTCAAA
>JAPYYV010017270.1:0-12769 GCA_030522625.1 Copidosoma aretas | reverse complement strand
AAACAAAAACCGAACGCCCCCGCGTGCCCGCGTGAATAACAAAGAGGGACGCGCGGAATCGGACAAGAGTGGCGTGATTCCCATCTCGTTTTTTTTTCGTGCTCCGCCGCCCGCAGAGATCGGACTGGGAGGGGCAGCAGTTCCACAGGCGCTGGACGCGGGTGCCCGAGCGGGAGCGGTTCCTGCCGGCCGACGAGGGCCTGAGGCGGGTGCTGGGCGGCGGCTACGCCTACCACACGGACGCGAACGTCGCGTTCCCGAAGAT
The DNA here is from genome assembly GCA_030522625.1 of Copidosoma aretas. Lineage (NCBI taxonomy): Eukaryota > Metazoa > Arthropoda > Insecta > Hymenoptera > Encyrtidae > Copidosoma > Copidosoma aretas. The sequence goes on along the minus strand of JAPYYV010017270.1, from coordinate 12,504 downwards.
CGAGATGCTGTTCGACAACCAGCGCGTGTGCCAACTGACGTTCGTTCATCTGGTGCCGCCGACGGACACGTGCATACTGGCCGCCTGGAACAACTCCTTCGTCGAGATGACCCGGGTCGGGTGAGGGACGGTGCTTTCTTTTCCGCTCGATTGTATCCGTTTTTCCTTTCGTGGGTCGACGGAATGCATACGTTTGTACATCGAGCGCATCCGTTTCCAGCGTCACCCGGATAAGAGAAACGGGCCTGCGCTCCAGGTTGATCCAGAGATGGGCCGCGAGGACGCCCCGCTGCCGGACCGACGTGATAACCATGGATCCGCTGAGCATCTACGAGCTGGCCCCGGCCTTTCTGCTGCTCGTCCTGGGCACCGTTGTCGGCGTCATCGTCTGCGCGCTCGAGCTTGCGGTCCCGGAAAGGCGCGCTCGGGCCTCTTGGGGAAGGACGACGCGCAGTCGCGCGGCCGCGTGGCTGGAAAAATTCGGGCTTTGCGGCGGTGTCCGGGCGAGTGCGTCGATCGGCAGGGCGGGGGCGCAGGGGCTGGAAGAGGTTTTCAAGGCCGCGCATTGATCATCCGTCCCCGATCTCGTTGCCCTCGCTCTTTCGAGGGTCGTGCATATAAAGTTCATGATTCGCGTTTTGTTGCAAGTAATGCTGATTTAAAGAGCATGACAAGCACCGCAGTATTGAAAGTTGTACAGGTCACAGGACGTCGAATAAGTACGGGCCAGGCGTACAAGCAGTCGCGTGATCTCTATAATCACCCGTTGTTCTTATGTATGTACATGTATACTCTCATGACACAAATAAAGCGGATAAAACTGGGCTCGTTCGTTGAGTTTTAAATATATTTTCGATACGAATAATTGAATATCAATTGTGATGTTTCAAGGAAAATAATACGTCAAATCTTTTCGACCAAAATTGTAGCTCAGAGGAAAATTTCACCCAAAATCAACACAGCTTATAGTATATTTACAGCACGTCGAGCACACTATATCATTATAAAATGCGATTACTTATACGTCTGTCCTTTTTAATAAGCCGATCTTTTCAACGACTAGTGTCTGTATCTTTTTATTTTTCTCTTCAAACAGCGAGTCAGGTGCTTTGGATGCCAATTTGTTTGTCCAAATTAAGTACGATTTCAATAAAATTATTTTTCGAAAAATTACGTGTCTCTGCACTGATTAATTTTTATTGTATTCAAAGTGAAGTTTTCATCATGGGTATATATGTTACAAGAACAAATTTGACATGATTATCCCGGAAAAAAATTATCAGCTGAATAAATACTTAAAAAAAAACATGTGTTTTTTTTAGCTGTATTTGGGTGTATATTCAGTTATTATTTTTAACTGTATTTTTTAGCTGTACGTGTACTCGGTGAAAAAATTTGGTTTGCTCACACGTTAATGTACACAAATTTAGTGGCCTGTAGTGAGAGACTAAAATAATTTATTATAATAATTTTTATCGATGGCAGGATTTTATTTAATCAGCTGTAATATCTTATAAATTAATTTAGTCCCCCATTGTAGGTGTTGCCATCCGCACGATAACACCTACTGAGGCCGATAATTGTGTGTACATTAACGTGTCAGCAAATAAAAAATTTTCACTGCGTACACGTATACAGATTTACAGCTTAAATTTCAGCTGAAAAATACAATTGAAAATAATTGCTGAATATATACCCAAACAAAGCCAAAAAAACACATGATACAGCTGAATTTGTAGCTATGCATATTTCAGCTGATTTTTAAGTATTTATTCAGCTAATAATTTTTTTCTGGGTATCCTCTTGATGGAAGAAACTGGCGAGGTAAAATCGGTTGCATCCAACAACTCTGAGGTGATAGCGACTAGTAAATATTGATTTCTTTCCTACCAAGTGGTCAAAAGATTTCGACTCCAAGATTTGACTTATAGATATAACATATTATGTCAATGCAAGCTATAATTGTTTGATGTTTTTATTTATTTGTTGAGTTATAACAGATGTTTTGCCTGCAGCCTTAATGGAACACATTCACCCGATACTCATCACGTACATTTCATGTTTTTCTCGAGATTTAAAATTAGTGTTCCGAGATAGCTTTTACTCATATTATAGCACCCTTTTATCATTAAAAGCACCGGTTTGAAATAAGGATACTGGTGAAAACTGAGACAAAGTTGTTAATATTAAGTATAAACATGACACATATGGGTAACAATTATCAAAATTAATTATAGTATAACTCATAGAGCCAGCTTCTTGTTTCAATAAAAATGTTTGTTAAGAAATAACATGAAATTTTTATTATGAATAATCAAGGACTCTTCTCCTGGAGTGGTAGTGCGTAACTTTTAGAAAAGTTTTTTTGACTAAATTTTGTCCACTGCACATGCGCAGAAACCAATTTTCCGAATTTTCGCCTTTTGCACGTATAAAAAGGGCGAAAATCTGGACAAAATCAGTCAAAAAAAGTTACGCACTACCACTCCTGCATTTTACATGATGATCAATACAAATTAAGAACATCATATGGTACATTGTGCAGATTAAAGAAAAAATCTAGTCACAATAAACATTATAATAGAGCACGCGAAGCGCGCTTGGCATGTCTACCCTTTGTACCTAAAATTAGCGAACCCCTACACTGCTGCAGCTAGTTTTTCAGTCTTTCATAATTGGGTGATTCTACGAAAACCGAGATTTTTCATGTCCCAGTTGATTAAAATATCATACAAGGAGATTTTGTTTCAAACCCATTCTTTGATAATAAAGAGTGTTTGTCTGTTGAAGTTACAACAGAAATAAAATCATAAAAAAGTATTGACTCAATTTAAAATGAAAAAAGGTTGCTAAATTAGCGTTACGGGCTATTATGTCTCAAACAGAAATTTCAACTTTTAACGACCCCTAGAAGCAAGATACTGCTGTTGTTTCATTTTTTTTTGCGCCACATTATCTTAAAGTCATAAACGTAAGTAACCTTATAGTAACATACGGCGCACTAAAAAAATACGTTTTAGCTAAACCTAGGTGACATAACAAGAAGAATATTTTTCAAACTCTTTACGAATTGTGTGTGCCACAAGAGAACATTTCCATGCATTTTAGAAAACCAAAAATATTGTTATTTCATGTCTTGGATGCTGTTTAAGTGGTGGCCCTAAAATCTGATGATAATACGTCCACGGAAAATGCTCTCGCAAGTTCATGTATTAGACTCTAATTTGAGGGTTTTGTATTTTCCGGAGGTTATCTGTATTGCAGTCATTTTTTAAATTTTTCTCATTGTGAATTGCTAGTGAAACAGGCTTGCAAAATCGTAAAGTCAGTTTCCCAAAAATAAAATATTAGCTCGTAACGATGCAAAATATAGTTTATTTTTGCGCTGAGTTAGATTATCAATTTAAATGGTGGATTATACAATAGATAAACATTTCATGATACGTGTGTGCAAGGACAAGGTTGAGTCTTGATGCATTTGATGAGTAGTATTTTCAGTTTTACGACGATTTTGTCAGAGCCGGTAACGGTCATTTTTTTGGCCAGAGCCCGTCGCGGTCACATATAATGTAATCACTGCATGTATATTTGCGAATCGTTGAATTATCGACTCTGATTGTACTCTGAGTGTATGAATATAAGTAGATGGTCAATGTGTATAATAGAGTACAAGAGTGAAGTTTAATTATCATGAAGTATACTTAGTGCGTGGTAATTTCAGTTTTATGACGATTTCATTCAAGTCTGCAACTGTATCATGGCAAAACTCTCTTTTAATAGTAGATACAGCAGGGCTCAGTAAATTCTAACCGATTTTGGTCACGGAAATACGAAAAAAATATTGAATACGTTAAAAATCCTTTTTAAACGTATTGTCATATTTGGCCTTTGAAATATGACGATTTTTGTAGAATCACCCATATATCTACATAATATATATTATTAGGTGCAATATAGAGGATGGTATGAAAAGTTTGAGCCCCAAAATAATTATAACTATTGCATGTAAATATTCGCTAATACATCGCAACTTCAATCGCATTAAATTGCATGTGAACTATAACAATACTCTCACACAGTACGGAATGCCCTAAATACCCAGAGATACATCAATAAGAACACAATGGAAATTTCGAGAACTCTCTCCGAGGTGTGCAGTTATTTTCAGTGACTCTCTGACTCACGCTCAGCCAGCCAAATCGTCATTGTTTATTTCTGACTAAGAAGTGCCTGTTTTGGAAAAAGCGCTTATAATGACCGCGGAAAATTGAGTCACTTTTTCCAAAAATTTTGAAAAATGTCTTTGCGAAATATTAAGAAAGTCAAAAGAAGAAACATCTCACTCTTATATCTTGAAGCATAATGCGAAAGTACTCTGCGAACAAAGAGAGGTCAAAAAATTTTGTATTCATTTTTTTTTTTTCATAACAATAACAGCGGATGAACTTTTCGTGGAATTTCTCGTATGCTCTCGACACTTCTGGAAAATCGCGGAACGCGTCGTTGTTCGCGCGCGGTGTTGCTCTAAATTTATAAAAGTACGATTTTACCAATAATGAAATTCATCCGAAAGCCAAAAATAATGAACCCATTTGTTTTCAATCACAAAAAATCCGAACAAATTGCAAAAACGCGTTCTCAGTGCTACGTGGAAGAGTCGCTCAAGTTCGAGAAGCTTCTCGTTTTGTTTTGACATCCACGGCGCAGCTCTCTCCTCTCTGCTCCGTTCCGTCGTCCGTCTCTTTCTACCAGTTCGAGTGTATAAAAGCGCGAGCGCGGCCCGTCGAATTCAGTACATGAAAAGCAATCAAACGAGTAATTTCAGTGAACAGTCACAAAGTAAGTTTAGTTTTAACAACAACACAATGGCACCAGCAATCGGAATTGATTTGGGTACCACCTACTCCTGCGTCGGAGTCTGGCAGCAGGGCAAGGTCGAGATAATCGCCAACGACCAGGGTAATCGCACAACACCCAGCTATGTCGCCTTCACGGACACGGAGCGTCTCATCGGCGATGCCGCGAAGAACCAGGTCGCGATGAACCCGCAAAACACCGTGTTCGACGCCAAGAGGCTCATTGGCAGAAAGTGAGTGGTTGTCATTGTTTTTACATTGTCTCCGCTATAGTCCGCGGGCTTTCTCTTTGACAGTTGTAACTTTCAAGTATAATTTAACGCTGGTTCATCGAATTTTAAATTAGTTTAACCTTTTTTTTTTTGTTCTCGTTTTCCACCATATAACGTTCCGAAAGTGTTGAACAGAAAAACATAATTTTTAATCAAAAGTACAACGAACTAAATGAAAACGCAACGATTTTCCCTTTCAGATTCGACGACCAAAAGATCCAGAATGACCTGAAACATTGGCCATTCACTGTCGTCAACGAGGGCGGAAAGCCAAAGATCCAAGTCGAGTTTCGCGGCGAGAAGAAAAAGTTCAACCCGGAGGAGATAAGCTCGATGGTCCTGATAAAGATGAAGGAAACAGCGGAAGCTTATTTGGGAACGACGGTGAAGGACGCGGTGATCACCGTGCCGGCTTACTTCAACGACTCACAGCGCCAGGCCACCAAGGACGCTGGAGCAATAGCCGGCCTGAACGTTCTCAGGATCATCAACGAGCCCACCGCCGCGGCTCTGGCTTACGGTCTGGATAAGAACTTGAAAGGCGAAAAGAACGTCCTCATCTTCGATCTTGGCGGTGGCACATTCGACGTGTCCATAGTAAGTATCCATGATTATTAAAATGTCATCCAGCGGTTGTATTTTATTATGATGGAGAATTATTATCACTGGTGATGCCTCTAACGTATTTTTCCTTCTATTTTCTTCAAGCTCACCATCGACGAGGGCTCGCTCTTCGAGGTAAAAGCCACGGCAGGCGACACTCATCTCGGTGGCGAGGACTTCGACTCCAGACTCGTTGACCACCTGTGCAAGGAGTTCGAGAGAAAATTCCGAAAAAACATCAAAACCAATCCTAGAGCTCTCAGGCGCCTACGTACCGCAGCCGAGAGAGCAAAGCGCACATTGTCATCCAGCACGGAGGCAACTCTCGAAATCGATGCACTCTACGAAGGCGTCGACTTTTACACCAAAATTTCGAGAGCTCGCTTCGAGGAGCTCTGCGCGGACCTGTTCAGATCCACCCTGGAGCCGGTGGAAAAGGCCTTGACTGACGCCAAACTCGACAAACGTTCCATCCACGATGTCGTGCTTGTCGGGGGTTCGACTCGCATTCCAAAGATCCAGAATATGCTGCAGAACTTCTTCTGTGGCAAGCAGTTGAACCTTTCCATCAATCCCGACGAAGCTGTGGCTTACGGCGCAGCTGTTCAGGCGGCCATTCTCAGCGGTGAGGGCGACAAGTGCAGTGTCCTCCAGGACGTCCTGTTGGTCGACGTGGCTCCACTGTCGCTAGGTATAGGAAAACTTTATTTTGATATGCCATTAGACAGTAATCGTATAAGCTATTTTGTAAAAAAAAAACAGTCATTTTTTTTTTTTCTGCAAGTTGTAAGAGCACTCTGAAATTCGATATGCCCATTCCGAATCTCATTTAATCAAAGTCTGTCTTTTTCTTACAGGCATTGAAACGGCAAACGGCATCATGACCAATATCATCGAGCGCAATGCCCGGATCCCGTGCAAGCAAAGTCAAACGTTCACGACCTACGCCGATAACCAGCCCGGCGTCACCATCCAGGTCTACGAGGGCGAGCGTGCCATGACCAAGGACAACAACTTGCTTGGTCGCTTCGAGCTCAGTGGCATTGCTCCGGCTCCTCGTGGTGTTCCGAAAATCGATGTTACGTTTGACATAAACGCAAATGGCATCCTCCAAGTCACTGCCAAGGACACGGCCAGCGGCCGCAGCAACAATATTGCCATCAAAAATGAAAAAGGACGATTGTCCAAGGAAGAGATAGACCGCATGCTGTCGGACGCGGAGCGCTATCGGGAGCAAGATCAAGATCAGCGCGAAAAGGTCTCTGCGCGTAACCAGCTCGAAGGCTACGTGTTCACGGTCAAGCAGGCGGTGGAGGATTGCGGCGACAAGCTCACAGAGTCGGACAAGAACAGCGTCCTGAGCTTGTGCGAGGACACCATACGCTGGCTTGATAACAACACCTTGGCTGAAAAGGAGGAGTACAAGCACAAGCTTGAGGAGATCCAGCGCCAGTGCTCGCCCATCATGACAAAGATCCATACCGGAGGTGCTGGGGCGCAGAGCTGTGGGGCCCAGTATGGAGCTCAAAGTAACAACTCAGGACCTACAGTTGAGGAGGTTGACTAAGCTGCTCCACCAACAGCCAAGAGCAGCAGGCCGTTAAAGTTAAAAGTTTTAAAGAAATAAGTTCACGAGTCATTCCAAGAGACTGATTAGAGTTTATAATTTTTTACCAATTGCTCAATTAAATAAGAAAAAAGTAACAAAATTTCATGTCGGGGCTTATTGGTTAAGTTTTCATTGTTATTTTGGCATTTGAAGATAATTCAAAGTATTTTGTGAAGTATTGTAATTATTGTAGGTGTAAAGTGTATATGTGAGGTGGATTGTCTTCAAGTGCCGAATGAAGCTCTTGAAGGCAGAATCAATAAGTCCTGTCAGTTTGATCAACTTTCTGTAAAATCATCTTCTTTGATTTTGTTATAGACAGGTGGTGAAACTGAATCAATAAATAAACAAATTATTTTTTATACCCAATACAAGCGTCTTGTCATTTAAAATACCTTATTTCTTTATCTAATTAAATCGTCATTTAGATTTAAAATATTTTAAAGTCAATTAAACATGATTTGAAATCAGAAGTAATACATTGTCCATCCAAGTTTTGTAACAACATTCAATTCAGTCAACTTACTGATACATCTGATGATTATAAAAATGTTCATTTCCAAAGTGAGTACGATCATAATATTTATGAAATAAGAATGAAAATCGTTGAAAATTTTAATACTGTGCAGGGAGAGGAGGGAAACTCGGGGCGTCTCGGGCTGTCCTCAGGCGGCTTCGGGCAGATCGGGCTCGGGCAAGCAAGTTTTTGGGAATTGTTTTGCGGGGTGAGCCCGTTTGCTGAAAAGAGAGAAAAGATTGTTTCGTCCCGAGAGCACACCTGGACTCATCAGTAAGGCTGACGGTGTGCTCTCTGCCTTAGACAACGAAGGTCTAGGGTATCGACTTGACTTGACTTGAGTGAATGGCGTCTGTGGAATATTCTAGAGACCGGGGGGGCTTCCGTTCAGCAGCATGACTGTCTGCGTGAGTGTGTGTTGCCCATTCATAAGTGTGTGGGTTTGTCCCTGTTCCTAGCGCCTCATAGGCGTTCTTACCCGGGAAATATGTTTTCAGAGTGGTCTAATTACCAATTTTGATTTATGTTTTAATGATGATTTGTTAGAACTTCCTTTTGCTCGCCGGGCAAGTTCTGTACTGCTTGTAGAGAGAGAAATAAGAAATGTATAATCCTGTTTTCATATATTGGGTAGCTTGTGTTTGATCCTGTAGGGTATGTCTTCTGCTTCGAGCGTAAAGAGATACTTGATTGATTTAACTTTGATGTTGGAGTAAAATTTTTTGCTGCGGTCTTCGGCTATCTGTTTTATGGTAGGAGTGTTGGTGTCTTCATGGAGTTTTGTGACTTGTGTCCATCTGTCAGCTCCTGTGGCCATTCGGAGGCATCTGTTTTGAATTCTTTGCAGTTTTTGCACGTTGGTGTTAGAGGCAATTTTGCTCCAGACAGGGGAGGCATAGAGCATCGCCGGCCTGATTATAGTTTTATATACCTGGAGTTTGTTTTTGGTTGACATTTTGCTCTTTCTACGTAGGATAGGAATTAGTGCTCCGATTGCCTTGTTTACTTTTTGGACTGTCTTGTTTATATGCAGATTGAAGTTGAGTTGATTGTCAAGTGTCACTCCCAGGTATTTGACTGATTTGGTGATATCAATTTCTTCGCCGAATATTTTGATTTTAGGCTGATGAGGCTTGTGGCTTTTGCTGAATATAATGCACTCGGTCTTTGTTGCATTAATCTTTGTTTTTGTCTCATTGTAAAAGTCTTGGAGCAAGGTGGTGTGTTGCTTGAGATATTTAAGTGCTTTGTCCTTGTTCCATGAGTGACTGTAGAATAGTGTGTCATCGGCGAACTGGCCACATTTGATTTCAGCATCATGTGGTATGTCATTAATATAGATGATGTATAAGATAGGCCCTAGTATTGAACCTTGTGGGACTCCAGCTGCAATGTGTCTGATTGATGATAGGTCTTCCTTGACTTTCACTGAGAATGACCTGTTTGTAAGGAAGCTGCCAATGATTTTGGTAATATGCTTGGGCATGTTGTATTCGTCAAGTAATGACACCAATCTGTCGTGCCAGACCGTATCGAATGCTTTTTCTGCGTCCAGCAGTAAGGCTGCGGTGTGCCTGTTCATGTTGAAATTGTTGATGATTTCAAAGATTAGTTTGGCCAGTTGCATTTCTGTGCTTCTGCCTTGACGAAAGCCATATTGATTATCGCTGAGCAGCTGATCTAAGTCTTGTCCTTTCATTCTGGATAGTATGATGTTTTCGAGTAGCTTACTTAATGTGGAAAGCAGACTTATTGGTCTGTAATTTGCTACTTTTTTGCATTAAATATGTGTGTGAGTTGTATAATAGCCTTGTTGCTTAGATTTTTGAGCACTATGTTAGGAATTTGATCCTCACCTGGAGCCTTGTTGTTTTTTAGTTTCTTGGTTAGTTGTTTGATTTCTGAAGGTGAGACTAGGGTGATTTCAGAGATGTCGAACTGGTAGTTGCCAATGTCTCTTGCTAGCGTTGAAGTAGCTGCATTCAGCTCCGGAGTGCCATAGTGTTCAGTCAGCTTGTGGATTTGTTCAAAGTTTGAGGCCAGTGCGTTAGCTTTGTCTTCGTTTGATAGAGCTATTACCTGGCTTTGGGCATCTTCAAGAGGGGGAATATCGTGACTGGCTCCTCTCGTTAGGGCCTTGGTCATACGCCAGAGTGAGTTGTCTTTAGGGTCGAGCTTTGAGAGTTTTTCGTCCCAGCTTTGGTTTTTGTGCCTCTTGATTGCTGCACTAATGAGTGTATTCATTCTGTTTACAATTTTCTTGTAGTTTTCTGTTCCATCTCTTTGGTATTGTCATCTGAAGGAGTTTCTGCTCTTGATCAGGGGGAGTGTATCAAATGGTTTGTGTAGATCTTGTTTAGGAGTGCTGTTGCAGATGGCCTTGTGTAACGTTGCTGTTAAATCTGCGATGTTATCTTCTATTTCTGATTCCGTGTTGATTCGGTTGTTAATGTTTATGTTGTTTTGGAGTATTTGTTTAAATTGATTCCAGTTTGTTTTCTTGGTATTAGGTCTGGGTAGGTCGTTATTCTGCTCCGGAGACCTGAGGTTGAGATCCAGAATGCATGGAAGGTGATCTGAATTTAGTTCGTCTAGCACCTGAATTGATGTTCCATCGGGTAGGTTTTTGGCGATTGCTAGGTCTATGGAACTGGGCTTAGCTTTTGAAGAGTAGGGCCTAGTTGTGGGTACTCTTGGGTCAATAACTGTTATTGGTCTGGTGGAGGCGTGCCTGTAGAGTGTTCTTCCATTTTTGTTAGCTGTGCGGCAGCTCCAGGTTTGGTGTTTGGCGTTAAGGTCTCCCAATAAGATTGTCTGGTTTGAGCTGTTCAGAAGGGTGTTTAGTTCATCCTTGGTTATGTCATTTTTTATTTTCTTTTTGCTGTCTGGTGGTGGGCAGTATACTGATATGATGGCAGGTCCATTGTGGACTTTGATTCCGATGGATTCAATAGTATTGGTGTTGGTAATAATATTATGGTGTTTGATTTTAGACTTACACATAATGAGTACTCCGCCTCCGTTTGCTTTCCTATCTTTCCTGTAAATGGTGTATCCAGGCATTCTGAGTTTGTTGCTGTTGTCAAATTTTGTCTCTCCGATAGCCATTATGTCAACGTCATGTTGCTGAATGAAGTGCATTGTCTCGACCCATTTGTTTGCGAGACTGTTTGCATTCCAGAATGCAAGTCTAATTTTTTCTTGACTCCGTTTTTGGTGCGATCGGGTGTGTACCCTCAGGCTCGCACGCATCTATGGAGTGAGAGAGTATTCAGATTGGCTAGGGGGACGTCTAAGTTAACTTTTGTCTTGATTTTTTCCATCAGTTCTATTATCTTAATGAATTTATTGATCTCTTCCATTTCTGGTAGTTGGTTTGGTAGTTGTTAGGCACTATTCTGGAATTTTGGTAGTGGTGGAAAATTTGTATTGTCTAGTTTTGGTGGTGTGACTTGTTTGTCACCGGGTTGTTTTGTGTTTTTCTGATTTAGTCTAGGCTTTGGTATCATCTTACACTGGGAGTAGCTGGCTGGATGGGCTTCCCCGCAGTTAGCACATTTGGGTTCATCTTCTTTAGGCTTGGTGCATTCAGAGGTATGGTGATTATCACCGCATTTAACACATCTTGGGTCGAGATTGCAGTTATTGGAGCCATGTCCAAAGTTTTGACATCTGTGGCATTGGCTTATGCCCTTCTTGTTTTTGTAACGTTCCCATGTGACCTTGGTATGGCTGATGAACTTAACCTTCAGTACTTCACTGATGTTAGTTGTTCCATTGAATTTGAGCATTCTAACTGGGTAGTCAGGGGTTGGGGCGTGTTTGCCTTTGATGAAGGTTACTGCTAAGCAGTCGATGTCTGAGCCTTTGAGCTGGTCTATTATGATCTTTTCTTCAACTTGAGCCGGTAGGCCCTTGAGTACTAATTTCTTGTTGCTGTTCCAAGAGGGGGAGAAAGTGTGGAATTTGATGTTTTTAGCCAGGGCTTGGCTTTTGATTAGTTCGTAGTCTGCTTTTGCATTTGTATATATGTACGTATTGTTGTTACGAAACTTGTAGTGTATCGGTTGATGGCAAACCTTTTGGAATTGTATTGTGGACTTATCCGGGTCGAGCATGAAGCCGTGGATTATTATTGGCGGTATGCCTTTGCGAGGAGCCTTATCGTCCTGGCTTTCGATTTCACAGGCCTTGTCTTTGTTTAAGTTGGCAGTTTCCGTCTTTTGTCTCTTGTCATCTCTGTCCTCTTTTAGAAGGCTATACTTATTGGATGTTGGAATTTGGTTGGTAGTTTCTACCATTTTTCGTTTGTTGGATCTGGACGCTTTTACTTGCGTGAATGTTCCGAGTTCTTCGAAGTCCATTATATTTTCTTGTGATCGGTCCTCTTCTGAGAGGTTAGGCGTGTCCTTGGACTTGGCGCCCATTTTCGGGCCCTGTGCCCCTTAGAAGGGGAGGGGGGCCACACTTTACTTGGTTCGGTTGGTTACGCGCTCGGTAAATATTTGCGATGTGTTCGGGACGACGTCGCAAACGAGACTCAGTCTCTAGGGTATCGAGTGATAAAGATCGCGCTTATATATGAACGAATGTCGTTTTTCGCCACTTGCGGAGAGTAGAATCTGGGTAGAGGTGTCGAAACCATCT
>JAPYYV010017269.1:0-12597 GCA_030522625.1 Copidosoma aretas | reverse complement strand
TCCTAAAGTGACGACACAATTTAGCTTATTGTTAATTAGAGGGTAAGTACCAATGTTGTGAGGTTTTAACATAGTGGAGATTTTTTCAAAATTATTACCATGATTTTTGGAACACAGGGATCGTACAAGACCTGGAAAACCTGGAATACCTGGAAAACTCCTGGAATTTTCTTTTACCTCCTGGAATGATAAATAACTCCTGGAATTTTACCTATATCCTGGAAATCCGCATTTATGAACTTGGCTTTGCATTTAAATATTCTGATTCAACTAAAGTTGAAGTCCAAGCGTTGAAGAATAGAATTCTAGATGAACCGCTTAATTGAATTTTTTTAATTGACTGCAAAGTTATCCACAATGTTATAAGTAAGGCATATGCAACTTACTTCGAGTCGAAACAAGCTGATCTCGATAAAAAAATATCGAAGTAAAAGATTTTCAAAAGTCTCGTTTCGAGACGTTGAAAAATTACTTTCGAACGCGTTGTGTGGATACAGGTTATCTACAAGATGCGACTTATTTCGTGTACGAGATTTTATCGTCATTTAATCTAATTCTCTAGATGATTATTTAGCAGCTACCAGTGGCTCAGTAGTACAGCGTTTACCTTCTGCCTGGAGGGCTTGGGTTCGATTTCCCGCTCCATCTACTGGCGGGACCACTGTGGGGTTATTTCTCTACATGTCCCATTATCACTGTGATAGTTCCTGACTATTCGGTGTAATACCGTGCCGTCGTAGTCAGTAATGAAAACGGTACCACAGATTTAGAAACTCACATAAAGATTTAATATGGCATACCAGAGTCACAGTAATAAGTGACCCAAGGCCAACAAATACAAACAAGACAAGAATGAGTATTTATATGTCTCTCTCGCTCTCTGCACACAGTCTGTATATAGTAGACAGTCTGTCAGGGCCAGAACAAATTTTTGTCCAATCAATGCATTGATACCGGTATCTCGTGAAAATGCTCCTTGAGTATTAAAAAAACAGTCTTAAATTCTTAAATTATAATAAATAGTTTTGAAAATTAAATATTATTATTAGACCTTGGTATGTGCGTAAAATGAATAATTGTATAAGTATAAAAACAATTAAAAAGTAATGATAGTCTAGTATTTAATAAGCTTTCCCTACTAAATACACTAATAGAAATAATTTGTTTAATGTCTAATTGTTTTTTTTTTTTTTTTTTTCTTTTTTCTTTTTAATTCGTTTCCATCTCTTTTTTATCAGATATCTTGAAAATGACGTCTGAAAATTCTGGAAAAATCCTGGAATTTAAAATTAGAAAATTTTTACGAATCCTGGTCAACAACATAACCTTAAACAAAGAGAAAAAACGCTATATCTCGACGGGAAAGCAAGCTAGACCAAAAATAACAATTTTTACAGGTTTTCTTAAGGGTAAGTTATTATAGAGTTGGACAAATAAAGAGGTTCAAGTCGACAACCATACCTTATTACTGAATATCCTGTAATATTCATTAATATTCTTGCTTACGACCAACCAACGAATGTTATTTTTTTACAAACACTACAAGCAGGTTCAAATTCATTATTTCCTGCATTTTTGTCGAAATCTCGCTATCAATTTCACAATTATTTCATGGTAAAAGAGTTATTTTTCACGACTTTCCACACGAGGCCATGTTGATGTTTGAAAATTTCTTTCAATAACTTCTCGGTCTAGATCCCACCAGATGTCTTAAAATTTTACACGATTAAGTATTTCTTCTTTGACTTGTCTTCCAAGTTTTAACAAAAACTTGCTGTTAATTTCTTTGGTGCGATTCCTCCTTAAAAGTTAATTTTCATGGAGATATCATAACTTTTAGCAAAATATAATTTCTAAGTTATATTTTTTATAAGTAAATTGGTAATTTTTATTTACGAAATACATAGGCGTACTTTGGTTTACTTCTCGTTTGAACGAACATGATAGAGCATGCAATAAACTTTCAAGCACGTCGAATTATGCGAGTCATTTGATTAAATCCAGTGTTACATCAGGCGAGTTACGTGCTTATATTCGGGCCTTAGCTAGCGCTAAATACGTCAGGATCTTCTCGGTCAGCCGGTAAATTGCGTTCGCTTGTTGATGTGATCGCGGGTGTGTGGAGAGGCTTTTACCCGACGCTCTTGCTGCTTCGCGGAGTGCGGGGGTGGTAGTACGTAACTTTTTTAGCTACGGCAGAAAGATCTGGACAAACCAATTTCCGTCTTCTAGACAGCATGAGATGCATTTAAGACGAAAATTTGTTCGTCCAGATCTTTTTGCTGAAGCTGATATAGTTACGTACTACCACCCCGGGTGTGTATGGTCTGTGGGGAGGCTTAACCCAACACTAGGAGTTGTTCTTTGCACTTTATTAATCGTCTGTTGGAGAGCACACGTAGGTATTAAGAGAGAGGGAGAGAGCGAGACTGCGTCATGGCGAAGGCAGAATAGAAAGTGGGGCTAACATTGTTGTTGATCAGGGATGGCGGCCAGAGACTCTGGTTGAGGTGAAGCAGAGGTGATCTCGACGGTGACATCTCTGCGGCAGAGAAAACCGGGCCTTTTTTAGCCAAAATTCTCTGGTATTTTAAACTTCGGTGGTACGTTGTTTATATTATATCAACCACGCATTATATCACTGACTTCACCCGGGTCCCTCCTTTCCTTTGGAAACAGTGCTCTCGTCTCCAAAAGTGATTTCCGTTACTTCCATTTCTCTTCATAATCCCAAAAAAGTTACAAATTTTCTTACAACTAAATAATAGAAATCATCAGGGGCTCGGGCCGATAATGGTAGTAAAAATTGTTCTTAAGTTATTTATCAAAACGTTAAATCGCACCATTTGGCAAAGAGTAATTACCTTGTATTATTTAACTCTTGAAAGTTAATAAGATGACATAGTTTTATGCTTGGTTCATCTTGTTATATCTCCACGGATTTAGATGTATATATCTTCCGATATTATATAGTTGTTTTTGCATCCATGCCTACTAGCTGCCCCGCCTTTCCCCGCCTCATGCCGCCCATCCCCACCTCACGCCACCCCGTTACCGCCCTACCAGCTTCCCCTCAAATCACGTAAAATTATGCTTATTTTCCCGTGATTCTGAAAAAAAAAAAAAAAATTATTTGCCGCCCTACCCCGCCCTGCGACGCCCTCGCCCCCCAGGGCCGCCCCGCAACCGCCCCGCAGGCATCGGTTGAGGCGTAGGAGGTTTGATTGAAGATCCACAAATAAAATCGTTTTAACTGAACAACTATACTGCTCTCAAGATAGAAAAAATGTAGTATGATACTCTTATCCGACAACTTACATCGTTCATAATTAGTTATTTATCACCAGTTGATTTCTACACCACCCAGAAGGTACTACTGCGGTGCGTTGAGAGTTTTTAACGGAAATCTTCGCTATGTTTACAAAACAATTTAATAATTCCTTATTTTGAGAACTTTTGATTAATCCAAATGTGTAGGAAATAATTTTTAACTTTTTATGTCGAATGTTGCAGCACTCTCGGTCATCTGAAACTGAAAGATTATCTTATTGCCCAGTGCCAAATGTTAAAACAACTCAACGTCTGATGAACCTGTCAGGGCCAGATCGGATAAGTGGATTAAGTTTATTGAACATAAAAACTTAATCACAATCTACTTCAACAAAAGAAGCCAGTAGACGTTAACCTAATAATTAGGGGACGTCAATTTATTAAATAAAATATTGTTTTTTGTAGTAATAATATTATAAATATTATAATTAATAACAAACAACGAAAAATATTAAATCAAAGCAACTTCAATCATATAACCTAATTTGACCTTATAATTAGGTTACATTAATTAAATAAATATGCTGATTCAATTCTATAGTGAGCGGAAAAAATGCTGAGAAAGAAGAAAGCAAGAACGAGAAGGTTTTACGGGTAAGTAATGTGACTAGAAAATTGTCATAGGCAGACGCAGGTGCAAAAAGGGAAGGGAAAAAGAGGATGACAATCGCTAGTAGCTGCCAGAAACGAGAATATAAAAGGCAAAATGTCGAATGAGAGACAAACTACGTTTGACTCGAGGATAAAAAAAGTTTCATTCACACAAGGAGAAAATAGCAAGAAGTCAGCAAGGGAAACGTCAGAGGTACTCGAAGAAAACAAGAAAAAAGGAAATGCAACGGTGGCTGACTTGAAAGAAGAAATGAAAAAGAATAAACTAGAGAGAGAAGATTTCAATAAAGAAAGACTGAGCCAAGCTAAAGAAATAAACAAGCTACAAATTTACATTTTAAGGTAGAAGAATGAGTTGATAGAAATGAAAGAGAGCGATGCCGGTGTCGAATAGCCTGGAGTCGCTGATGAAACGGATGAAATAATGTCTGTTGGTAAGAGACATTGCAAAGGAGAACGAGTCGACGGTGCGGCGCACAGTGGGCAAAAACGTGTATTTTTTTTCATCAATATAATAGCGGCTGCTGTATTAAATCGATCGAAATGTTTTTTTTTCAGCATCAAGTTGAGACAACGTAGAATAGCAGAAAATTGGTCCTAATAAATAAAAAGTACTTTAAAGGGTGCAAACCACCCCTAAAGGCAACCTTCACGACTGGCAATCGACTTAATCATTGTCTAGCAGGCCAGCAGATTATTATTTTTTTCTGAAAATTGATATACTTTGGTTTTTATGGTCGCTAAATAAGAATCTAACGTTAGAAATTCAAAATTCAAAATGGCGGATCCAATATGGCGTCCAAAAAAATGAAATATTGGGAAATGTATATAAAAATATGTACATAAAGGTTTTTTGGGGTGCTTATTACGAATGTTTTATTAAAAATGAAGAATTTAAGATGGTGGATTCATTATGGCGGCCGAAAAAATAAAAAATTGTCAAAAGTCTATGAAAATATGAACATGGGGATTATTTGGGGTGCTCGTTACGAATCTTTTATGAAAATTACAAAACTCAAAATGGCAGATCCAATATGGCGGCCGAAAGAATGAAAAATCGTCAAAAGTCTATGAAAATATGTACGTAGGTGTTTTTTGCGGTTTTTATTTGAATCTTTTATCAAAAATAAGAAATTTCAAATACCGAATCAGGCAAGTGCATCAGAACCATGCATAAGAATTTAGTAAAACTTACGTTAGGTCGAGTGCAAAAGACAAAGGAACCTAATGCACGTACACTTGCATTATATTTACAGCAAACCCACGCACAGTGTGACGAAACGAAAAAAAGTGTCAAAATTCCCGCTTCAACTGAATTTGGTCCGAAAAGTTTTTTTTTGGTATGGTTTTATTTGTCTTGGACTCTATTTTTAGAATCCGTTTCCCTCGCATGTCTGCGTTATACTATGTATCGAGTAGGTGGCGCTAAAGTTGTCACTGTACTTAATCCTGATTGTTAATATGTTATTTTCATAAATATCTTGATTAGACAAAATGAGTAAATAGTGTTTCTAATGGTTTTTTAAGGGGCTGAATATGAAACCAACATTTATTTTGCATAAAAAAAATTCTAACAAATTGTTTGAATAAACATGGAATCGAATATTTTTAAAAAACAAGTGGTTCATATTTTGAGTGATTTTTAAGGTTTCTCGTATTTGTTAAATCTAAAATTTATTTTGCAAAAAAAAAAGCTACAATAATTTTGAATATTCCCCAAATTCTCGCTTAATTCCTGATCTTACAAATTACAAATGTTTAACTATTTAGTTATAAATAACATTAAGAAATAATCCATCAAGAAATATGAATATGGCAATTTTATTCGTTTTAAACATTAGTCTCAATAATTTCATAGTTTTATATAAATAAGCCATATGTTTAATTTTTCATCTAATTTACTGTGTAGTATTCGAATATATATTTGGATTATACGATACTTACGAATTTCAAGTAACCTATTGATGGACACAAAAAAGTATAGAAAACTCTTATGTAGAATACTTTCTGTAAATCTGCATGCAATAATTGTAGTTACTTTTCCTTTATTATGTTTTATTAACCTTATTCTATGTTATACGTAAGGTATATTTCTTATTCGTTTCAAACCGTATCATGTTACTTAATATTACAATAAGAATCCTCTTCAAGTCTTATTCTGCCAAGTCTTATTTTAAATGACAATAGATTAACTTTAGCATTTATTCAATCTCTTATAGTTATCGTACACATAATATCAAAACAATATACATATATGCATATATATTTATTTATTATCAGCCAATTGGCCCACATAAGGACTTGGTTTACAAAAAATCGTTCTCTTAACCATACGCATATCCCATACTCACTCAAACAACATACCTAAAATACTGTAACTTACACTCATTTACACTAAAGGCTCCCTTTACACATTCTTAATTCTTAATTTCTGACATTAATCTCATGTCTTTTGAATAATTTTATCACTTCAATTACGACTAATTCGCTAGTAACATATTTATTTATAATTCCATTTACTACCTCTCTATTTTCTTGTCATTTCGCACTTATTTCACATCTATTAATTATGTGATCTATGGTATCTGTTTCTTTACTACAAAATTTACACATTCTATCTGACTCTTCAAACCGATATTTGTTTCCAGACCCTATATTACCGCATCTAATCCTGGCTATAATACTATTACTTTCTTTTCTGCACCTTTCTAAATACTTTGGTAATTTTTTAACTTTTATCTTAATATAGTTTCGTTATACTTAGAATTTTTTATCTTATCATCTAAGTACTGATTTTCCACGTCAAACATTCTTCTCCTTACTTCATCCCATACCCGTCTACCTTCACTGGTATAAATATTTATTGCTAACGTGCTTCACCCCAACGTGCGAAATGATTTTTTTCTTTCTTGGCTGTACAAATCAACTTCCTCCAAATTCTCCTTCTCTCTCTAACACAGTTTAAGTAGTCTATAATCTTTCAATTCGCTTATCTTTTTCTCAAATTTCATCGCTCTATCTCTCAACGCCTTACACATTTGTACACAATTAGTTATCCTATAAACTATGTATCTCAGTGTACGAAAATCTAGTTGTAAATCCCACCTATAATAATCTAATTTGATCTTTTCTAATTCTTTTTTTTTCGCCCATCCCAATATTTCTGAACCATAAGACATCACCCTCTTAACTAAATAATCAAAAAGCATTTTCCTCCGTTTGAAGTTATTTTTGCACTGTCTTTCACCTAAACCTCATGCTCTCTATGCTGCTGCAATTCCTTTTACTTATAATTCATTTATGTGCTTCTTAAAGCGCTTTCTCTATTAAACGTAACACCTGAATAATTGAATGTTTTTACTTCTTTCATTTCCCTACCCTTGTAAACCCATTTGTCTTTGCTTCTATTTTTTCTGCTGTTGAAAACTAAGATTTTTGTTTTTTCAGTGCTCAAAATCAGCTTTAAACTATCCAGAAATTTTCTCATCGTACCCAACATATCCAGCATTGCCTCTCTATTTAGTGCTAGGAAGACCAAATCATCAGCGTAAGCTATAGACCAAGCTCTTATACCTTCTACAACCAGCCCTTAAACATTCCTAGCCTTAAATTCTCTTTCTTACCATGCTAAATATAAACAGAACAGAGTTGGACTCAAAACACACCCCTGCCGTACTCCTTTCATACTTCAAAATTTTTTTGACATCACATTTTCAACATTCACAGCAACTATAGTTTCTTCGTTGATTTCTGTTATTCTCTCAATTAATTATTCGCTAATCCCTTCTTGTTCCATCACTTTCCAAAGTATTTCTCTTGAAACCGTGTCAAGCGCTGCCTCTAAATCTACGAAGGCAGCGTATACCTTCTTCTTTTGTGCCTTGGCCACCTGAACAACGTGGTTTAAAATACACACGTTATCCATAGTAGACCTCTCTTTTCTGAACCCTGTCTGCCCTTCTGGTAGTATCTCTTTTTCCTCTATTTCCTCAACTAGTCTTATCTTCAGTATTTCCGCATATACTTTATAAGCTGTTGATAGAAGAGAGATCCCCTGTAGTTACTTGGTATATTTGCATCACGTTTCTTGCACAGTTGAACAATAGCTGCAATTCTCCAATCCTCCGGGAACCCTTCTCCTTCCCAAACCCTATTCAGTAAACCTACAAGTTACAACCTACATGTCCGAACCTCCGCTATATTTCCAGACTTCGTTTTGAATTTCATCTATGCCAGCTGCTTTTTTCTTTTTTAATGCTGAAGTTTCCTGCAGGAGTTCCGTGTATGAGATCTCTTTAGAGCCTAAGTCTTCTTGCATGGTAACGTTTCTTCTTTCTTCTAACCTTTTTTCCCTGCTTTCCTCTATGAGCATCCTGAAATGTTCTTTTCCTACCTCGGGGCGTTTTTGGTCACCTTTGGACGTTTACTGCGCCCTCGGTAGGAAAAATAGCGTTCGCACCTGGTGCGGCGATCACAACAGTCCCTCGGGCGTTGCTTCGCAACCGCCCTCGGGCCCAGGGATCGCCCTGGCGACATGCGCCACCAGGTACGAAATATACTATTTCACTCCTCTTATGTTATATCATTCTTTTCAAAACTTCATCTTTTTTTCGTATTTCCGAAGAATCTCTACACATCTGATTCGTTTCGAATGCTTCGAAGTTGAGCTTGTTTCATTTTATTGAATTCTTTCTCGCTTTCCTCACATAATTTCTTCTACTCTCTCCTTTCTTTTAAGTACTCATCTTTATTTATTTTATCTCCCCTCCATTTACAGTATGCCGTTTAAGCCTTTCTTTTTTAATCTTATATGGTTTGTCCCACTACTTTTTTTCTCCTAATCTCCATGGCCTACTTACAATTTTCATCTTGATAATTGCCTTATTCACAATATCGTTGATATCAGACCATGTTTCTTCCACCCTCACTATTACCTCTATATTTACCTCTTTGCAGAGGTCTTCGGCTCCTTGTCTAAATTTTCTAATATCTTCTTGTGACCATGCGAATACTGATTTTCTTTCCTGAGTAACATTTGCACACTATTACTTTTCTTATTTCGATAGTCATATAAATGGTCCGAGTCCACTCTCCCTTCTACCTTAAAATATTGTATCAAAATCCAATCTAGCATGCACAATCCACCATAATGAAGTCTATCACTGAATCTCCTCTAGCTCCTATATACGTGAACTCCCCCTCTTCATCAGCCTCCATCCACCCATTCAAGATAGTAAACCCTTTATTTTTAATCACTCGAATCAATTACTCTCCCCCATAACTAATGATTCTTTACTAATCCTCTCTTTTAATTTTCCTGTTTCTACATCTAGAAAAATCCCTAGAATATCCGTTCTGATATTAAAATCCCCTTAATCCCCTTAATCCTCTACCACATCTATATTGTATAATTATATACTTTTTAAAATATCTCTTAAATTACCAGAATGGTACACCGTCCATACATTTACAATTTTTTTATTTAATTATACTTTACACTTTTCTATACCTTCTTCCACGCAAAAGTAAAAATCATTTTTGTTCTCTATCCAGCTTTTTCTTAAACCTATTGAAATCCCACCTTTTGCTCGCCGCTTTTGATTTTCCCTACTTGCTGCTACACATTTCTATACAAAATATTTTGACAATTTATCCTTAAAGTAAATTCAACCTTTTTCTTCCAACCACGTTTCGCATAAACTAACAAAATCATTGTTTTCTATAAAATTCAGAAAATCCCTATCCATATTCGAAATTCCTGCGCAATTCAAAAATATTAATCTACCCCCCATTAATGGTTTACTTTTTTCATACTCCTCGCTTCTACCTGGGCCGTTACTGAAAATTTGTTTGTTGATTACTTACTGTCTGATCCAGTCTTTTTACACTACGCATTCTATTTTCCACTGCCTCTCTCTCCTCCCATTTGTACCACTAGTTGTTAATAATAATAATTATATGTTGAACATAACTGTTTTGTACCCTATTTTTACCTCATGGCCGTTCTCTCTACGTGCCTAAGCCCATTTGAATATTTCACCTTGTAATTTCCGGTCCTCAAAACACAAATAGTTTTTAATATAAATTTTCGAGCCTATCAGTATCTTTTTAGTTCACCTAATTTCTTTCTTTTTTTCAAAACTATTAAATTTTACAACCACCACATAAGCTACTTCCCTCACGTCCAGTATATCATTTTGAATGTTCGCGCCGCATCTGAACTATTATACCAACAGATTTACTATACGCCCTTCAACGTTTGAGACTTCTTCTAATCCTTTTACTACAATATTATTCTGACGATCGGCCCGGTCTTTTTCTTGAGCGATACGCTTTATATTTTTCGCTTCGGACTCCGAGAAGTTTACACCACTTAGTGCCGTGGCCCTGCTTGATTGCGCTGCCAGCTTTGTTACTATCAAAGCCGTATCACCCGTCTCATCCGCTCCGCCGCCCCCTTTCACCCCTCGTATTCCAGTACCGCGCGCTCTACCTCCCCTAGCCTTTTTTCTCTTTCGGCTTCGTTAACAGCTATACTTTCTATCCTTTTCTCGACTGCCTCTAACCTTCGTGACATATCATTTATTAAATCTGTTAATTCCGCTCTGACTTTTTCTGCTTCCACTTTTTCGCGCACTGACCTATCCATGTCTATTTTTAATTTTTCTACACACTTCCTTAAACCTGCAATACTGGACATATCGTTGACTACTACTTTTCTCACTAGATTGTCCAGCGTCGTTTGTAACTTACCACCACTTTTCTCCACCTCTTTTGTTCCGTTGTATTTGCGCTCCTAAACTTTGGCGTTGCATCACTTTTGATTTTGTCCTTATTCATTTCAATAGTACTTGATGTCTCCAAACTTAAAGTCTCAACTTGGTATTTTAACCTCCACAGCTTCACACACGCTGTATCCCGCCTGTTATCCTATCGCCCTAACCTTAATTCACGCACCTGCACTTTTCTACTTACTTTTTGCTTACAAATTATGTACTCCTTGTAAACCTTACACAATAACTCCTTCCTTACACTATCAACTAACTACCATTCTATTTTTCAATACTAACATACGCAATTCACGCCACTTTATACGGAGCCTCTCGCGCGCACATGCTTACTTGTACACATCCACTAACCAAGTCCAATATCAAAACAATATAATGAAATAGAGAAAATGACAATTACTATGAGATAGGCGACGAGTTAGAGAATATTGGAGATCAAAGTGAAGAGGAGTAAGTACTTACGAAGCAGGCGAGACCAGATAAATTCATGCTACGTAATGATTAAAAAGAATTCCTAGAGTCATTTATAATGAAAACTTACAACTAAAAGTTCATTCCAATAGATAATTATACAAACAGTGGATTTGCTTCAATTTATGTTGTCATTTGTAGACTGACTTCTGTAATTTAATGTTAATAAACTCTTACCCAAAGAAAAAAGCTTTACTTGATAATTGTAAATTTATAATGTGTACTCTTTCTCAACAATGTAGTTTACTAGTATGCTGAGTATTTATTAGAAAATTAATTTGACTACGACCAGCATAAACAGTATCCTCTCCTACAGTAACAAAATTCTTATTGTTCCTCTATGGAAGATCTTGGATCCGCCATTTTTAATTTCTTTTTTTTTGATAAAAGATTCGTAATAAGAAAATTTTTAATTCTTTCGGCCGCCATCTTGGATCCACCATTTTGAATTCCTCATTTTGGATAAAATATTAGTAACGAGCACCCTAAAAACCCCCATGTACATATTATCATACAGTTTTTACAATTTTTCATTCTATCTGCCGCCATATTGGATCCGCCATCTTTAATTTTATAATTTTGATAAAGGATTCGTAACAAGCACCCCAAAAAACCTCTGTATACGTATTTTCATAGACTTTTGAATATTTTTCATCTTTTCAGCCGCCATATGAATCCGCTATCGGATCCACCATTTTGAATTTTGAATTTATGATGTTGGACTCTTATTGAGCGAGCCAAAAACCATCAGAATAATTATTTTCAGAAAAAAAGAATAATCTGCTGGCTTGATAGACAATGATTTAGTCGATTACTAGTCGTGAAGGGTGCCTTTAGGGGTGGTTTTCACCCCTCTCAGTATTTTGTTTTATTTAGACCAATTTTTTGCTATTCTACGTTGTCTTACCTTGATGCAAAAAAAAATCATCTCGATCGGTTCAATACAGCAGCCGCTATTTTATTGTTAAAAAACCACGTTTTTGCCCACTGTGCGGCGTCTTCGGTAGCTCCGTCGAGGAACAGCAGCAAAAAAAGGTCATCAACATGGAGTGCCACGTCAGGGGTGAGCGGGAGATTGAAAACTAGCAGTGTAAGCCTACTGTCAGTGAGGGGGGTTGTACAGGTTGAAAGGTTGGTACAAGAGAGAGCAAAAGAGCGAAAATTATAGTGATAAAGAGTAGCGTTGCAAGCGCGGCAAATTTCAAAAACCTTAGTGCAGATAAATTTAAAGTTTTGGTTAAACGTATGTTTGAGACATCGACATACAAAGTATAAACCGAGTATCTTGTCACACTGCACCTGCACCTGAAAGAAAAGGAGGGCAAACGCAAGTGATGATAATTACCTATCTGGTAGCTCGTTCGTCTCGTTCGTCTGTGTCCCTCCGCTGCTGGAC
>JAPYYV010017268.1:0-10461 GCA_030522625.1 Copidosoma aretas | reverse complement strand
AGGTATATCACACGCGTGCACCCGCGTCGATGTCCTCGCCCGCGCATATATATATATATATATATATATATATATATATATATATATATATATATGCGTATACATACACGAGTGCGACAATACGTAAGTACACGTATGAGAGTACGTAGGAATATATATGTGCGAGACGCCAATCGCTCAGAAATTTCGCGCCTCACCGCTGCTGCAGGACCGATTACGCAAGTATCCAATAGCGCGCGCTCTGCTCTTTGTGTCACTGGAGCGGGTTGCGATGAAAATTAGATCCATTGATAGAAAGTTACTTAGGTCTGGCTAAAGTAGACGTATGTCTTGTCACACACTTTAACACTATGCTAAATAGTATTTTTACGCACCGAGAAGTTATTACCCACTTCACACACACACGCACGCACGCACTTGAGGTCGATATTTATACAGTTTGATAACGTGTATATCGCACACAAGAGTGACTTTGAGCATCACTGGCTAGTACACATGCACACTTTTGTATTGGATAGGACTTGAAATCTGGCAACATTATTTTTTTGTTCTTATACGTACACATTTCTGCAGCCATCACACAAGCGTGCTTCGGTTGTCAGAGGTTAGGTTCGGAAAATCATTAAACTCGCTTTACTTTTAATATACTCTAGTGAATTTTTTTTTTTTTTTTTCTCTTTTTTTTTTTTTAAAACGTCTATAGTTTTTGTGCCGATATTTTATAGTAACTTACTTTAGCTTCATGTTTTCAATAAGATACGGACAATATTTATGAAAATTCAAACCTATATTTTAGTTTTGAAAAGAGGATAAAAAGGTATGTATAATAGTGCTAAAAAAAATTACGATCACATTAAAAAAAATTTGTATTAAAGTGATTTTTGGAATAAGCCGCTTTAATGTTCGTCTATTAGAAGTAACTATTTTTTGTAATAAACTATACGTTCTGGCTACTGCTATGACCTACATAGTATATATATTATTTTAAGCTCAATTACTGTTATCAGCTGTTGAACTAAAAACCTTTCACCGATATATTATGAACATTCGAAAGGTAAACTATTACATATTCATGTATTCTCACGTTATAATTTGCGTCAGTTTTACCGTTACGACCGAGGTTACGACTACAATCTGTTGCTAATCAGACTCTAAACCTGGCACATCATTCTTACAGTATGTACTTATAACATCATGTGTACCAAAAAAACAAAAACAAAAAAATCCGGAAACGTAATCACTGCAGGACACGGCTTTTTTCGAATCAAATGAGCAGAACGCGTTATCGCACAGCAATAACAGCTGCTCCGTAGTGTTTACTCCTGACCGTGGGTATTCTATATATACTGCGATAATACGATAATGCAACGAAGGTTGCCTCGTCATGTGCTCTTTTATTACAACAACGGAACCGTATGAGGTGTACGTTAAAGAGAAACCGATCGATTATGCGATCGGTATGTTTTCGTTCGATGTTGCAGAATTATTGTAGCGATGGCTCTCTCAGGCCTGCATAATTGATGATAGATCGATCGTTTGGTATTACTTGTTTTTCTTCTCGCATTGAAAGACTTCTAAGATTGTCGAACCGTTCGGTGGCAGTATACAGAAATTAAAATGATTTCCAAGATTTTCGCATCAAATAAATCATTTTCGAATGGGTAAAATTTTTACGTGTCTGGCGCTCGCGAAGTGAACATTCCCGTCCGCCGCGCGGACGGCAATATTGACTTCCCGGACACCAGGACACGTAAAATCGTATACGCACCACGTTCGGAGGTAAAGAAATGCCCTAGATTTTACATTACCCACGTAAAACCGTTTATTCGCGTAAAACCTGGGAAATTCTTAAACTCACTCACAAGGTGCGTAATATATTATTCCATCATGTTGAACTGGATGATAATGTCTAGGGTTTGAACGCCAAAAAAATGTTATTCAAGATATACACATTTAATGATGTTTTTTCAGTACGTCATTTCTACCATCGTATTGTCTCGAACCTTATTATATGCTGTTGCGAGAAACTCATAGGTAGCTTCTACTGACCGAGTTAAGGTAGCTCGCTTGCGAAGATCTACATAATGACATATGTTTAATTTCATAGATTTTGATCCGCTGAATCCAATGGTATTTTTTGTTATACCCCAAGCCTGACAAAATCTCGAGAAATTTTAACTCAAAGTTTCAATCTTCGACATTAGCTCTTACGGAATAGCATTAAAAAATGAGTTACGCATGCATTTTCCGAAGAAAATTGAAATATCCCTAAACGCATTATGAGGTACTTGTAGAAAAATTTCTCTTCTTTCTAATGACACTTTGCAAAGTGCAGGTAGCGAGGCGTTTTTTTGAGATATTTGCAAAGAAAGAAAGTAAAAATTGGTTTCATACGGTTATGAGACGGTAGTCCGCACTTCTGCTCGGTGTACATGTATACCTATAGGTGTGTACTCGCTCGACTGCAGCTGGACTTTGGCTGCCTCGGCTACACTTGGCTGTACTTACTCGGGTTTCACTAGTGTAACTGTCAATCTTTTCATATCTATATGTAGACAAGGGAGCTACCTTAAACCAATCGGTATTTCTCATTCGCTTGTAAGAACAAAATAAGAGATGCCCCAGAAGCTACTTTCACTTTTGCCTAAAATAAAAAATTTCTCATTGAATATCTAAAAAATCTCGGTCATAAGGCACTTTTCCGCCTGCAGACGTATAATGATGCGAAAATTTTTGCAAAAACAAAAAAGCACACCTAATCACGAG
Organism: Copidosoma aretas; assembly: GCA_030522625.1. Classification (NCBI taxonomy): domain Eukaryota; kingdom Metazoa; phylum Arthropoda; class Insecta; order Hymenoptera; family Encyrtidae; genus Copidosoma; species Copidosoma aretas. Next base: position 7,695 of record JAPYYV010017268.1, on the reverse strand, counting down.
AAACATCAAATTCATTAATTCACCGCTGCAAGGCCATGACTGCAGTAACTCGCGACGACAGTATTGTATACATACAGACATACACACATACGTAACGATGGAAGCGACCACATAACTCGCAATCTCGCGAGCGGCGGCAAATAATAGGCAAACGCGAATCCACTTGAATCGGCATCGGCGCTATCAGGCAGCTCGACATGCGCGCACGTGCACACACGCGAGCGATACGCGACCTCCAAAACGCACATGACGTTCTCTCGCTCGCTCGTTCGCTCGCACCTGATGACTTTCCGAGGCAATATAGTTTTTCGAAATTCTTCACGGTTACGGCCGCGTCTCGTTTCAGTGTCGCGCCTCTGTAATATATCATTGTAGGACACTATACTTCTCACCTACCCTCGTATGTGTGATATTGTTGTTGGATGTAGCTATGTTAGCATGGATTCGAGGGGGAGATTCGAGCTATCTGTCTTATCGCGCGCATAGATAAACTACGATCGCACGCGTTGAGACACGAATATAGAGTAAAGAAATAGTATAGGTTCAGACTTCTTGCAAAGAAGCTAATGCATCGAATTTTTCTGGAAACGTTTCAGTCCGGGAGCGATACACGTAGCCTAAATTAGCATGATATAAATTGAATTTTGTCTTCAAAAGTGACGCCTTGAGTTGCTTTTTAACAATTTTAGACACGAAGATGAAAAAAAATGTGAGTTTTTTGCAAACTCGAAATCGATCTATATTATAATTGTACGATGAGTATCCCTCAAGTTTTGCGATTTTTGGTCTGTTATCCATGCAATTTTCAGAACAACTTTGGGATCCGTTTTTAAAACAAGTGACTAAGAAAAAAATTTCGATCATTCGACCGGTGACAAAAATTTGTTCTCGGTAAGCATAACAGTTAACCTTGTTTTTTGGTTTGCGCTTGAACTATTAAACATTAATATTCAGTTTTAAAATAACGAGCTTATCGCTCCGGGACCAATTTATTGTTCATGACGTTGAAGAACAATCAAAATAACAGAACTAAGCAAGTAAAATCAATGTTATCTTTACTTCGAAACGCCAAACACCGACAGTCGTGTATTCTTCGGGTGGTGGTACGATTATAGTATCTATAAGGCACCAGAACTATCGCTGATAAACTCAGCGTGTTCCAGGGAGTCTAGACGCAAGAGTATAAGTCCATAACTATGCCACTAATATTTATATAATTAATTTCAAACGTGCAGCGATAGTGAAACGCCACGTGTCGACTATTCGATTTTGTAATTCGAACGTTGAACGCGCGCGTGTCTTTCCATCGAGCAAAGGTGCGACAATCATTAGAGTAAAGAACAAAAATTAATTTCCGTTCGAACGTAAGCGTGCGGGCTGGCCACTTTTTCATGCACCGCGAGAGAAACTTGGCACGTGCTTTCCGATAAGATTTTGCAACAGCACTCGCAAATGCTTGTATGGAAACAAACGATTTGCACGCACTCGATTCAACGAACGCATTACGGAACGATGATGACCCAGGATGCACCCTTTCCCTCCCCTTCTTGCTCTCCCAAGTTGCACTTGCATCATCGCGCGTCGTCGTCGTCGTCGTTGTCTACTCGTGCATCTGCATCAGCCTGCGGTGTGGCCCGTCTCGCCGCACTGTACTCCCGTGCCTGCCCATGGGAGCGATAAGCTTCCAGAGATGTAGGGGCGGCGGGGGGAGGGACATACCGTAGTGTTAGGGAGTCTCAGGGCCTTGGAATTCCTTCGAAGCGACGGCGCAGCTTGTTTGCTTTTTCAAAGCGAGTCGTGTACTTTTTCCCAAACAGATGCGTTGGAAAAAAAAAAGAGGAAGGGAGGGTTGCGTAACGCGGATCAAACGTTAGCCAGAAAAGCGTGCGCGTCCTTTGGACCATGTACCATTATACGGGAACGTTATCGCGGGGGTGTCCCTCCTCCTGTATTGCGGGGTGACATTGACTAGTTTCAAGGCGAGAGTTGGATAATAGAAACTGAGATAAGCTATAAATTTGTCCCTGATATTACAGGTTTCTTGCGATATCAGAAAGTTTTAAGTCCATTTCGAAGATCGTCTGAGATAATCTTATCTCTCGTTATTGGCCCGTGTATTTTTCGTTTGTAGTGCCGGACTTTTATGATTATTAAATTACGCGCTAATGAGAGTCACATTTTTTTCCAATTTCGAAAAAGTTGAATCGTTACCTACGATACGGCAGAGATTCTCATATGCCTAAGCGTAGTGAATCGTTTTACTGAAGTATCCTTTGATTTTTTTTTCAATCGATGGAAACAATTTGCGCTACGTGGAGTTGGATCTTGAATCGAAAACATTATACTTGTATACACTTACTAGAGCACGCAGCAGTGATAAAGCGTCGAGATAACGCGTTATCTTCAAGTTCAAGTTTATGAGGCCAGTCGTGTCGTTTGGTTGAGAGAAAAAAATATATTATACTGTGTGTGGGAAAAATGTTTCCCAAGATTATGTACGCGACGCCTCGTGACTGTCAACTTCCAAGGATAACCGGAAGACTCTTTTTTGGAATTCGTTTGAGGGGAACATCCAAATTTTTCCACAAAATCCTCATCAGTATGATGATGATATGGATTTTTTTAGAAACACACAAATTGATGTTACGCGTAACACACTATCAGGTGTACAGTCATTGAGGTAATTCGATTGATGATTGTGAAATCCCGCGGACCCCGACGTCGACATTCTTTTTCAATGTGGTAAATTGTTCGTTTTTTTTTTTTTTCACTTTCTTTCATTTGTTTTTGATGTTAATATTTCGTCAATCTAAAAGCGCTCATGCACGGTACGATAAAAGCCAGGTATTTTTTTTTTTTTTAAAGTAGATCAAGTTTAAGTTTCGAAACTCGGGGAACAGTTTAAGTGCCTTGTATATGTTTTCTGTGAATCGTTTTCTTTGTTATTTATAATATATAATTATTGTCTAGAATTTGAAAAATTAGTCCATACACTTTCGAAAAATCAATCTCTGATATTTTTTGATCTGGTATTTGTGAAAATTCATTGCTTATTCTGGAACGTTATTTCATAAATCAGGGATTAATTTTGCGATTAAAGTACGCAAGAGTAATAAAATCATTCATATTAAGGGGATCCGAGTATTAAGATAATGTGCGTGCATACTTGATTCGCCGCCAACGAAGATAATAATAATAATAAAGACGTTATTGAGCGTTATACCGTGTTGATAATTTTTTAATTAAATGCAATGTCTGAATCTTCGCAGTCGCGAGTCAAGTCGAGCCGAGAAATAATTGCCGCCCTTTAACGAACCTTGAAGAGATACTAAAACGGTGTAGTGCTAGAGGGGAAGGGTGGGATGTAATTGCTCGGCTCGATCGAAGTTTTGGGAACACTTGCTTCCCGACTCCAAGCTCCTTATCTTGTGCTTCCATTTCGGGCTCCGCTCCGTTCCTCCCCCCCTCGTTGTGTATATCAATCGTTTTGGGAGAAATCACACAGCTTCTGACAAACCGTACCAATTATCGAAAGAAAACTATTAAAACGTGAACACGGTAAAAAATTTGCGTGTTTAACTATCGTTGTAGCTTTTTGAGCACCTTTAAAGTTTGTGCAAAATAAATATGCACTGGAAGGTTCAGTTCGTAACACAATTATTCTCGGTTCATCTTGAAAACTTGAATAGTCGAATCGTCGTGCATGCACCGAGAACATCCGTTCACAGCACACCGCCTTATACTTTCTGCCGTTGGCTCGCGAACGGTCTCTCTCAGTGCACGTGGAGCTGTAAACGGACTTTCTCAGTACATGCACGACTATTCGAAGTTTATTTACACTGACTATTCAAGTTCTCAAGATCAACTTGTAATCATTGTGTTGTGAACTAAACTTGACCCTTCTTACATATTGATAATTCGTGTCAACTAATTTGAGAACGTCGATTGACAATGCAAACTTTTTTCCGTGCACGGGCGTCGGCTGTTTCCTGCGGAAGTTAATTGGAGCATGCACGTACACATATTCGAGGTTCGAATTAAAAATAATGAAACAACGACTAGCAGTTAAAATGAATTGAAAAAAAAAAAAAATGAAAAAAAATCTTTCGCACAACTTCCTTGTCGAAGTGGTCGGTCAGCAATTCGGCCACTCGGTCTGACTCTCGAGTACCTTATACCATGTAAATGTACCGCCGAGCGTGCTGCGTACGAGTACTTACATGTACAGCCGATTGTTCCGACCGCCGTCTCAATGAGTGGACCGGAAAGCAAGAGGTTGAAAAAAAATGTACGGTGTATAGTGTGCGCACAAGAATGAAGTGAAAGAGAAATGACACAGTTGTCGGCGATTATTGGGTTATTCGAGGGGATCACTATTAACTGTTATACATGTAACATATTAAACTGGGATTTTAATTAAGAAAAGACTAGGAGAAATATTCTAATCGTGATTGTTCAAATGTATTGGTATGTGGTCACAGTAATGCACGTAATAAGTAATCAAGCTCTTTTTTTTACGTACGACCGCATCATGAATGTATCGTATAACAGTAAGATGGCATGCGCAACTTTTTCCAACTACGTCGGATGCATGGAAAATTTTATCACTCAGTTGGGCGTGGCATCATGAAAATTCTGAAAAAAAAATAATTATAAAAGAAATTTTTAGTCGACGACGTAGTTTTCATTTTCATCCGTAAAAAAAAAATCCCTCCCAAAATGAGATAATGTGACTTCGACATTATGTCCAAATTATACGGTGATAAGAACGAATAAGCGACTCTTCTATTGGCTAAAGGAGGACCAGTGCGCAGTAGCGGCGACTAATTTGATTTCTTTATAATCAAGGGGGCGTGGCGGTCGGCGCTTTTCCTCACGCCACTTCTCAAATCGAAATTTCTAGCCTGGTTTTGATCTTATCTAGAGAAAAATTCTTGAATTTTTAAACATTCTTTCCGTTTCACGATTAGAAATAATATGCTCGAGAACGAGAGGTAGTCGATGTCCATCGAATATCCAGAACCATAATACGTACGGTTTTTAAGTGATTCGTGTCACCTGTACAGAGTATCGAGTACGACTGAAATCCATTAGTTTAGAATTTAACGTACAGTAGGAGGTCGAATACGCGCGAAAACTGTACCTTTGATAGCGAATACTACAAGTTTCGATTATCCTGTTTACTCCCCTGTTCCCCTGTGAAGGCAAACTTGTTGTTTTTTCTTCTCCATCTGCCTTTCGCCCTCGAGTCCCCCAGGATTACACCCCGAACGCAAGCGCGTGATGCGGAAAAGTCGTATTTGTCGATACGTGCATCCGATCCATCGCAGAACCTACGTATAAACAGGGTCGTCGCGAAACACGCTACCACGGGAAAAGCCACCGTTACATCGGGAACGAATCGTGCACGGAGCATCCGCGATCGACGAACGGACGGCCATATTTTCCCCGGCCCGCTCCGCACGCCCGGGCCCCAAAGAGCCCCCCCGGCGCTGCACCACCTCGAGCCGCGCGCTTATCGCCCCGCCCGGAATTTCGGAGGAGGGCGGAAAAAGTCGGGCGCGGGCGGGGGGGGGCGGAAAAGGCCGGGGGCGCGGGGGGGGGGGGGGGGGGGGAAGAACGCCGTCGTCGTCGCTTTTTATCAGTCAAGGCTGCCAATCGGAGCCGTGCACGCGGCGCGATGACAATACGCGCGACGCGCGAGTGTACGTGCGCGCGAATGTCGGGCGGCTAATCTTTGCTTAACCTTGCCGGCGATGAGTTTGCTTTTGAAAGGAAAAACGTCCGCGCGAGCGACGCGTTGAGAAAACATCCGAGCGCGCGGGAGCACGGCGATGATGCGCGCGCGGAGGTGTGCGCGCGTGCGTTGGTGCGTGCATGTGATGTATTCCGTGCATCTCGATGCGCGCGAGTTCGATAGCTGAAAAACGGCTCCATTCATTGTTGGTTTGTTTGATCCGTTGGTCCGTAAGAATAATAAACCTTCGAATGAATCGTTGTGCGAGTTAACCGCGGTGTGATGGGCTCTGTCGTGTGGCCACGATGATTTTTGCTGGTTCGATAAAACGCTTCGGAGCCTCATTCCAGCATACGTCGAGAGTCCCTCCTCGTTAATTTAGTCAACTCGAATCAAGCGTGATTTATTGTTGGTTAAATTCATCGCAAGTAATATCGACGATGTCGAGTCGAACGTTTGTTTCTCACTGGCGCGCGAGCGGGTAAGGAGAGACGCCCTCGAGTGCGCAAAATCGATTGCATCGATCGATGACGCGCTTAATATTGCAGATATCGGTTTACGCAACGTTAAGCTTTTGCTTCCTGAAGCGTAGTACACTCGGCTCGCTCGAAAAGTATGCACGCACGTGTGTTGCGAAATATATAATATGCATATGGCAAACAAAATTTCCGTCTTCCTCTTCGCGCGATTTTCGTCGCACCTCGTTGCAACAAGTGAACGATCGTGCAAACTCCAGCGCTCGAAATTCATGCGGGAAATAACCACCACGTCGGCAGAGCCCGGTATGATGAAAAAAAAAAGGAATTCAAAAATTAATGGTCGAAACAGCGTGCCGGAAAGGGAGGTGTTATCGGACAAATTTGCGGAAGCCCCTGGCTCGCGAGGAACGAGAAACAACAGGGTCTCTCGCACCGAACGCGCCTCCCCGTACGCGTATTTTGCTTTAGGAGGTATGACCCAGTCTCCTGACCCTGCAACGATGGAGATCACGCGCTGTCGAGTGAATTTTCAGTCCACACAGTTATATATACGTGAAAGAGTGTGCGGTAGTTGTGTGCGCTCGCGCCCCTGAAGACCGGCAACTCGGCTTGATCGTCGCGCTTGCGAGGGGTAGGACGTGCAGGAGTGTCGGGTATCTCATCGATTCTACCGAAATGTTCTTGCTGTCTCCTCTTTTTTTGTCACTTTGGTCGAATATCAATATCCAACCCGGCGGTCGTACGCACGTGGATCACGGTTTTGAAAAGCCGCTGAAACAAAAAGTTCGTGGCACGATATATTTTGTCAGTTCGTGCACGATAATTGTACGCCACGGAGGAATAAAGGAACAACGGAAGCGGCGCGGCAAAAGTCTCTCGTTCTTTTCCCGTCTCTGGTGGAATCGATCGTCAACCGCACATTCGCACGATATTATGCCGTAATATCAGGTTGTGGGGGGGGGGGGGGGGGGGGATGTGTACGCGTATATATATATAATACAGGGCTCTACATAATACCATATAACATAAGTGGCCGATAAAATTGCCACGGCTCGTATAGTGTATCGTGCACCGTGTCTCTCTATAATCACGTAAACGTTTCGCGGCAACAACGCGTAAACAGTCCCCGCAGCGGCGTGTAATTTGCGTACGCGCACGACAACCCCCTCGAGGGCTCCCCGTTCTTACACTCCGTCGCGGGGGCCGTAGCGCTCTGCGGTTTATAGCTCCGAGGGATAATACGATGCCGGAGAGCTGCTGTCGTTGCTGCCGTTTTTCTACACAGCGTTATATTATATTTATCCGCCCTTGCGCGGGAAGGGGGGACGTTCGTCGCTGGGGTTTTTGAAGTTCGGTTTCGCGGTGTTGTTGCCGCGTTCGTAACGGATGGCCGTTTTAGCAGCCGAAGAGAAAAAAAAAAATGAAGAAGTTAAAAAAAAAAAAAAAAACAGCGAGAAACTCATCGCGCAACCCTGCATA
>JAPYYV010017258.1:0-15411 GCA_030522625.1 Copidosoma aretas | reverse complement strand
CCGTCAGGACTCAGGCAATGCACCGATTAAGAGTTACCCCGTACCTTATATTCTATCCTTATACCAAGTATTAAATGCCGAAAAGTAAAGTACGTAGTACACTACGACGGGCTCATCACTTCCAGTACTCCCGAAATCCTCTCGGAAAATACTTTCAGTCCTCTCGGTACTCTTTCTAGTCCTCTCGGTACTCCCAGTCCTCTGTATAAACTTTGCACAGTCAAGAGAATGAGATTGGAGATTGCGTCAGTAAGAACTCAAGAGGACCAAGAGTACCGGTGGAAGTACTCGAGAGGACTGAGAGAGTACCCAAGTGAGACTTTAACCTAAGATCTCACACTCTTTGCAACTTAAGTACGAGTATTGACTCCTAACATGGATAGTAGACAAACGCTCAGTGGACTGAACATTTGCATCTATGGAGCCGCAAGTCTTCGATTCCCATCAACGTTGTTTTTTTTTTTTTTTTTTTTATACATCATAACTGTAATTAAACAATGAACATGCTTTCTCTATTTTTGATTTATTTAGAGTAAATGAGAAAGGCATGCTCTCTGTAGCTTATTCTAGCCTTAAAAAAGACCCTTCTAAATTGTCTAATTTTTTAATTGCCATATTTTTATATGAACTATAAAGACTATTTCATATGTAATATGTATATCATATTATTCCCACACTGTTAAGGAGGCAAATATATTATTGTCTCTATACGTATAAATAAACAGGAAAAATAGTTAGCCAATAAGTACAACATTAAGTATAATTGTAGGTGCCCTGACCTTTTTTTAGTTGTTACTCTTTTTAGTCATGTGTAAATCATAATTATTAAATAACTGAATTAATTGATACGATGATAAAAAAATCAAAAGAAATTTTTTTTCTAACAAATAAAATGTACAAAAAATAAGAATGGCGGACATATATAAATACTTTAAGTCATAAAAAAGAAATAGGGTATAAAATATTTTTTTTACAAGAGCACCATTTTTTGCAGTCTTTAATGTAACAAGGGTAGTTATAAAATATTATTTCAGTTTGATGTATCATTTTATACAAATAATATTGCACTCTTAGTAATACAATATTATATCATTTTATAAGTAGTATATTACGAAGTACATAACACATAAAATAACACAGCCACACAAAAAAAAATTCTTTGTCAAGTCTGAGAGTCAGACTATGCATACTATATGATTTTGGGGTCGCTGAATCCAAATCTGAGGTCAAAAATACTCCTGCACGTCTGAGTTTGGGCATAGCCTCAAAAATAAATTTTACAAAAAAAATATTTTTTTGTTGAGTCTGACAGTCAAACCATGCATACTAGATGTTTTTTGGGTCGCTGAATTCAACTCTGAGGTCAAAAATACTCCTGCACGTCTGAGTTTTAGCCTAACCTCAAAACACTTATTCTACGAAAAAAAAATTTTTTGTCGAATCCGACAGTCAGACCATGCAAACTATGTTTTTGGAGTCGCTGAATTCAAATCTGACGTTAAAAATACCAGTGCACGTCTAAGTCTTGACATAACCTCAAAAAAACCATTTTGAAAAAAAATTTTGTCGAGTCTGACATTCAGACCATGCATACTAATGTTTTTGGGGTCGCTGAATCCAAATATGAGATCAAAAATACCCCTGCACCTCTATTATCTTACTTGTGTTAATACAATTTTTAAAGCAATTCACAAAGTTCATCTGTCCCATAAATCCTTTCTACCTGGAGACGTAAGGACTTGGCCAAGAACTTTTTAGGCAAAACCAAAAGTTTAAAGTATAAAGAGATTGTAGCTATAATGGTTGAAGATTTTAGAAAGTTAGGATGTCTAATAAATTCAAAACTGCACGTTTTGTATGCACATCTAGACAAATTTCCAGATAATCTTGGTGATTTTAGTGAAAAGCAAGGTGAACGCTTTCATAAAGATATAAAAATCATGGAAACTCGTTATCAAGGAAGGTGGAACGAAAATATGATAGCAGATTTCTGTTGGATGCTAAAGCGAGATACACCGAAAGAAGATAGAAAGCGTAAATCATTGCATAGATCATTTGATGAGGAAATAACTCGGTACAGTACCAAAAGAGAAACTGAAATTTAATTTAAGAGTCTGATTTTCTTAGCGTCTATTCCAATCGTTTAATTTAAAGTTTGCTCACTATAGTTACTTAATTTCCATTCTAGTTATTCAGTCCAATCATTACATTTCCACGCCAGTCATTTACTCTAGTTATTCAATTTCTATCGAAGTCATCTACCCAAATCATACTATTTCCATTCTATTCGTTAATTCTAGTCAGTCACTATTATTTCTAGTCACTTACTATACTCATTTATTCCAATTGGTAAGATGATTCTATAGAATACCAGTGAAAATCTCACTAAAACTGCAGTGGATTGTAATTTACTCCTGAATCAGTGAAATTCTCACTGACAAATCAGTGAGTCTATCGCGATGCACTGATAGTAGATGAATAATAGTGGACGTTACAACTTATACATTATAGTGTATTATTTAATGTTTCTGTGCTCGAGTGGTGTGTGTTCACGGTTAAAAGTGTTAAACAATTATACACAGATAAACTTGAAGAGAAAAAAAAGGTTAGGTTATCTCAGCAGTACTACCATTCTTGCTTGACTGACTCAAGCAGCGCCTGTTTAAGCTACGTATCCTTACGTAAGAGCCAAGCAGATTCTACACGAACGGCGCGCATCCAAGCTAACCCTATTCTGTTTTTCTTTTAGTGTATATGCTATTAGTTGTGTGGTTACTGATTACGTGATTAGTGGATTGTAATAGTATGGTGTTTGTTAAACTACTGTCAGAACAAAACGAAACATGACTATATGCATATGTACTGTATATGACAGACTCAAAGTTGTTTTCATTTCGAGTAAGACTGTTCAACCAGTGCTTTATTTTGTTACGAGTGAAAAATATTTGTCCAAACTATAATAAAATTTATATGTTACAAGTTTTTGTGTTTTTCATATAGGAAATATTATAAAAGTGTTCTCTCATTACAAAGATTTCACTGAATGAATCATCTAAAATTCACTGATTTCGCAGTTAATATTCACAGATTGAAACAGCAAAATTTGACTGCTAGAATCAGTGAACTGATTTCACTGATTTTTGCAGCGACTGCTCATTGATTCACAGTGACCGAATTTTGACTATTTCAATCGGTGAATATTCACTGCGAATCAGTGGAATTTCACTGATTCAGTGTAAGAGAGTATGTAATGTATAAGACCAACTCTTGTGATTATACTCTCAAAATGTAATAGAAATCGCGAAATCAAACTAGAAGATATGCTTAAAGTAAATATAATGACCAGATACAAGTGTTGTTATTCTTATAACAATTACAGTAGCCTTCACCGCTTTTCGTCTACACTAGAAAATTTAATAAGTGGCTGGCTATAAAAATATGTTTTCCTCTGGGACATAACTCTCCGGCTAAAAAAATATGAAATGTTTATCTTAACTGGGACCGTTTTTAAAATGATTTTTATTTGGCATTTGAATCGTATGCAATCTTAAGTCCTGTACAGTTGGTTCTTTGAGAATAATTGTAGTAAAATACATTCAAGTTAAACCATTAAGGTTGTATCAAGAACCTTATCCCTCGAATCCTTAACCTCGTCCCTAACGCACATAAGGTCAGAAAACACCCGCAAATCAAGTAATGATCGTGTCCTGTCAATATCAAAGCAATGGCGAAGAGACCGAAAGTCTCTATCTCAGTTTGATATTCAAAGTTTACCTACATGAAAATAAGATGACCTCCCTTTTATTACGAAGAAGTGGTAAAATACGAGTTTGGAAAAAAAAGAGTGAAGAGAAAGTTTTCATGGACGAGGAAATTTGAGCGCGTTAGCACAGGTAAGCGTGCACATGAAACCAAGGGAAAGGAAGGGGGGCTCCTGCCGTGCGCATGCCGGTGTTGTACTTCCGCGAGGGAGTAGGGAGCGTGGCGGTTCTGAAACAATTAAGCTGCTCCTGCACTTGAACGGCACGCAAGCCATTGGGCTTATTACCCTATGATGGTTTTGATGTGGAAGCATGCACATGCACATGTGTGGTAGACGCACGCAGGTGCGGGCACGTGGCTGAAATAGAATCTGTTGCGCACGGTGCAAAAGAGTCCGATCCGCATGCGAGGCACGCATCAGCTATCCACGTCAGAGCAAGGCAATATGCACACACGCGGTACGCAGAATGCTCAGCCAGCGTGAAGAGAGTGCTCGTACAGCGACCAGACGGGATACCGCAACGAAAGGGTGAAGAAAAACTGTGACTGGCCGGGCTTGGGTAAGAGTAATGGGCCGCCATTAGTTTGCCGGCGCCCGCTTATTTCCGGCCGCGGAGAGATTATGTGAGGCTTAGCGGAATCCCTAGCCTGTGGGCGAGGGTGGCGATCAATCAGATGACACCTGTTGCGCGGGCGACAGACCCCCGTCGATGGCCCTCAAGCAGGTGCAACTTTAGCGCCTGCCCCCCAATCGCGCGCGACGTCCCTTTGCCGACCCTGGTAATTAGTAGTGATCTGTATCTGCCGTGTCGACCGAGATTCGTTGGGGCGACTATCGGCTCCCACGATCGACGGTGTGAGGCATGCAGGCAGGCAGGCAAACAGGCCGGCCGGTCGGTTAGTCGGCGGCCGGGCGTCTTGTCGCGTGGGGTGGGAGATTGTGGCCGCGCGGCTGCTGTTACGGGCGCTGGGAAAGCCACAAGCAGGAGCGAGCCAATTTTGCCGGATAGAAGGCATCGGTAAGTATCGGCTCCGGCAAAAACGCAAGTGCGCAGCGTCATCGTACCGAGAAAATGAGAGGAAGAGGAAGCGCTCGGTGGTTTTAGCTCCTGGCTGGTGTCGATCTGTGCTGAGAAAAAAATAAAAATAAGACAGAAACTTTAAAAACAACGGAGAAAGGGAGACAGATGAGCACGTGTAGTAGCTCCAGCATCAAAGTTGCTTCTCGCGTTTTTGTATATCTATACGCAATACTCCTGCCACGTCGTGGTGATCATGTCGCACAACAAGCACAGATGCACGTATAACATGCGTTAGCTTGTGGGGACGGCATTCTACTCATACGTGCAGTTATTATTCGAGGTTACCCTTATAGCACCAAATTTTTGAACACGTTCAATTAACGTTGAAAAAAAAAGTTTCAAACGTTTTTGAAAAAGCTGATGAAACGTCTTATAAACGCTGAAAATGTCCGCTGCTTGTTCTTATTCAAAATCACGGAACTGCTTGTGCAATAGTTTTCTTGTAAATGGTGTGCCATATAGGTGATGATATCTGAATCATGCACTAATATAGGGAGCCTAAGTTTGTTTAAAATATAATTCAAACAAATGAAAAAATGTATTTATTCATTGAAACAATTATAAAAACAATCATTAATTATCTAAGGCCCCAAGTGTTGGTGTTATTATCCAGATGGTAACATCCATATGGCTAACCATTTAAGAGAAAACTAATGCGCAAACGGTCCTGGCTAGATTTTCAAGTACAACCAGCAGAGGACATTTTCAACTTTTCTGAAATGTTTATAAAACGCTTTTACAATTTTTTTCCATAAGGTTCAAGGTTTTGTTTTTAACGTTTTTAAAATGTTGTGTCCTGATAGGGTATCAAATTTTTTACTCTCAGCTATGATTCGTGCTTTTATGTGCTCTATAATTCGATGGTTCAATGAAAGAATGTCTTGAATACGTCAAAAATTTAAATAAAAGTCCGAGAATTGATGATCGTGTTCCGGACAAACTACACTTGGCTAGGACGAGAGAGAGAGGAGTAAATTATTAAAACAACCTCGTGTGTGGCATATCGGTGCATACGGAGTATTGGGTCATTCTACTAAAAATGGCATATTTCTGAGGCTGAGATGGATAAAGGCTTAAAAGGGGATTTTGATTGATCTAATATTTTTTTCGTGTGTTGTTTGTGACCTAAGTACTTAAGTTAGAAATTCTTGGGCCCGCTTTATCTACTCTCTTGAAAGAGTTTTGCCATAGTAATAGAATGGGTATACTGTTACGGGTTTTAGTCAAATCGTCTTAAAATGGAGATTAGGCACTCCAAATGATGAATAAACTTTACCCTTGCACTCATATTATATACATTTACCATCTAAACATACATGCCTTTTACAATGCGAGTCGGTGATTCAACGATTCGCGAAAAATATGCTGACTTCTGTACCGTTACACGCTCTGACCAAAAAAATGAACCGTTATGGGCTCTGACAAAATCGTCTTGAAATCGGGATTACGGCGCTCTGAATAAGAATTACACTTCGCCCTTGCACTCATATGAGGAACTTTTTATCTACTATCGTATGCTTTACCACCCGAGTTGATAATCCAACACTCCGCGAAGATATACGACATTTTGCACCATTAGGAGCTATAATTTTTTATTTTAGGGAGACTGACTTGACGAGTCTGCATTGCTTTTCTATGCACAATATAGGTGTATTAGGAAGGAATAGAAAATTTGTAATTGTTCTATAGAATAGCAGTGCTGCCACAACAAAAATGGATGAAAAAAAATTCGTTCCGAGTTGACTGCTTCTTCAACCCCAATCTGAGTTGACTCTTTCTTTAACCACAAATGTGAGTTGGCTCTTTCTTTTACCGAACCGTCGATATAGAGAATACAAAGCGTTCAAATTGAATCGCCCAAGTTCAACAATATCAACGTGCGAGAGCATTTTCCGTGCGAATTTCAAATTGGTCAGATTTCGGACCCGCAACTTAAACAGCATCCCAGTCTTGCATAAAATTTTTTTTGGTTCTCTAATATGCATTAAAATAATGTTAAAGATTATAATTTTGAGATTCTATGCCGCAGAAAAAATAAAAAAGCTGTATGTTGCTGTCAGGTATCGTCAAAAGTGAAAATTTCGAAATGGTACACGAGAGCCTAACGCTAATTCATGATTAATGATTTCTGTTCTAACTTCATATTGCTGGAGCATTTTTTTTTTTTTTTTAAGTATTTTTACAGATATGTCGTCCTACACTTTGTAGAAAAGACTAGTGTATTATTGACCCTCTGTATATGAAAATTGCATCGTTTTATAACGTAAAATGACAAAAAAAAGTTAATTTTACACTAAATGTGTAATGTTAGTACATATAGATGAACTTTACACTGAACGATGTTGAAAATTATACTACCAGGGTGTAATAATATTAAAAAGTCTAGTTACAATTACACGCCTAACGTTCCTTAGTATTTATGAGTATTGAATACTTTATACATCTGTGTTAAATCGATTCCTAACTATTAGTTACCATTAAGGTAGTTTAGCACCCCCAGCTGTCCTCAACCTGTTACATACAATAGTTATTTATAAATTTTCCAAATAATCGTTGTAAATTATCGTCAGTTGACACTAAAATAACTTTAAAAACCTTCAAATCACAAAACTGACATAGAAGATCGAATGATTTCAACTACATGCAAAAAGTTGAGAACAATTTCATCAATATACTCGTATAGATACACTAAAAGCATTGGACATTATTTTAAAATTTAGATATCTGTTAAACTGGACGCGACATGTTTCTAATTTTTTACTGTTTGAATAGATGTTATATTTCTTATATTACAGTCTATTTTTCAAACAAGCGTAGGAAAATTTGTGCAGTTATTAACGAAAGCAGGTATTTCCAAAGTGCTTGCTCGTAAGATACGGTGTTAAAACATGCAAATTCAACGTTGAATATATTAAAAACGGTACGCTAAATCTTTATAAAACTTCAACCATTAATGTACGGCAGTGTTAACGACTCATATCTGAAGTTGCAACATTTTCGTAAGAAAATCACTTTTTGCATGAACTACCTATGTACATATACTACAAAGATTTTTGAGAAATTTTCTACTGATATAAATTGAATTCCAATTATTTTTTAAGTAAAACATGGATTATACTCGTATAAGTATATGGGACGTTCTTTTACAAACCAAATATCTTTCTTACCGGCTCATCTTATATTTGGCTAAAAACTTTTTTTACGTGCTCTATATCGAAAGAAAGAATAAGTGTTTTCTGAAGCTATGTTTCTTATGGAACGCCTAAGCGTTAGCGCTGGGGGCTGACGAAAAAAAAACGTAACGCCAGCCGCAATTTAGTACGCGACCCCTCTAACATAGGGCATCTCGTTTCGGGAGGTCGGGTATTAAATTCCGGCCAGCGTGATTCTAAGTTTCTAACGGGAATTTAATACCCGATCCCACTGATACGAGAGAACTCATCTTAGAGAGGTCGGGTATTAATCTCCGGCAAACGTGACGCACGGTGTATTTCGAACTTACGTGGTAGAAGTTTTTAGTACGCTTGCGGGAAAGCTACTTGGAGGCTTGGCCATCAAGTGAGTGGAACAGAAAGCTTTGTGCCGCGGCGGGCTGTTTGAATCGCCGTCGTTAATCATGACCAATCGTTCTCAAAGCCCTCGACTGGGGACGCTGTTTCGGAATTGCGCTCGAGGCCAATACTAGTTCAGCGTTGCTGGCTGTGGCTCCATAGTACAGATATGTTATCATGCCCTTACGAAGACTAGCACAACTAAGATTTTAGGCTACATCTTCATGGAATCAAATACAAAAATTTTGAAAAAATTCTGCTAGTGTAGAAAATAAGTGCAGATGTGTCCAATTCACTTTAAAATGATTTCGTGTCAACATAAACTTGAAAACAGAAATAACGCTAAATCTCAAAGAAAAAGCAAGATGAACCAAAAATAACCATTTTTACGGGTTTTCCATAGCACACATAAATATCAAGGCGCACTAACATAACATTTATCACCCATATTTTGGATATATCATGATAGAATAGTGGTTCAAAATTTCAAAAAAATTTATAGCACGTCAAGAATATTTATATGAATATGCGCAGACTATTTCGACATGATTTCATGACGATATACCCTTTAAATAAAATAAACACGCTGTATTTCGAGGGGAAAGCCGGATAAACCAAAAATAACTATTTGTATGGGTTTCCTGATGGAGAAAACAATATTGCCAATGCTAATAAAGTAGTTAGTCAATACAATATTATTATTTTAAAAAATGTCCTTACTTCTTTACTTAAATATGTCTTTGCTATATGTATTAAAAAACAGTATTTCTCTTGCAAAACTAATTAAAAATTTTGAACAAAACAATAGGGTTCTTGCGTAAAATTTTTTTTTCAAATCAATTAGGTACAAAAAATGCTATCAAAAAATATTCAACACGTATTTTTTCTTTTTTTGTATAAATTAAAACTGACAAAGATATACCGTATGAAAGTTACGCGTGACGTCATAGCTGTAGTCGATTATGCATTGGATTTTATACAGGTAAGACGTCCTACAGCCCCCACTCCTGAACTTTGATACGCTCTATTTTTGGAAATTTTCGTTTGTATGAAAAAAGAAAAAAATACGTGTCCAATATTTTTTGATAACCTACCTGACGGACCAAATAGAATTTTTCATGCACGGACCCTATTACTTTAAAAACACGGGCATTTTTGCTAAGATAAATGAGAAACTTCGTCAAAGACCAGGACTATTCATATATTAAAAAATTATTTCAAAAAAATGTCCAATATTTCAGCAACCTCATGTTGTCATCATAAGGGATACCTTTTGAAAATTACAGTTGTACAAAGAATTATTAAATAACGTATCTATAAGTTCCATTTAAGACTAAAAAATGAATCTAATCTACAGATGAAAACATAAAGTCAACAATTCCAATGCCAATAAAATCATCAAAATAACTCTAATAAGGTATACAACTAGAATTTTTTTCCGAGCTACTATAATGATGGTAAAAAAAGAGAGTGTACGTTCTGCATGATTAAGATTGATGGATAAGTTTCCGAAGTATAAATGATTTTTCATAAAAAATTTAAGATTTTTTCAATAAAATAGAAACGACATAATGCTAGAAGATGATAAAAAATGAAAAAAAAAACTATTTTGATGCCTTATAAGATTTAACTATTAAGAAAATAAAATTAAAATAGCAAAAATCGCTATTTAGACATAAAAAAATCGTCATAACAACCTTATCAAGGTATAAGGTAAAGTACCCAGTATTTGGACAAGACCGAAAATGGAACCAGTAGTTGGACAAGCTATATTTTCGAAATAAAACATGAACAGAAAGTAAAAACAAAATTTATTTGCAATCTTTAGATACCTAAGAATTCAGTATAACAAAAATTATGATGACAACTTGTCTAATCTTTGAAAAAAAAATATTTATCGGCTCGAGGCGTGCTAAACTGCTGTCCAGATATAGGTTCCATTGGATTCCTTACGTATCCAGTATTTAGACACTTGAAAAATACTGAATATTAGTATTTATTAATTATAGTATTTCTTTCAAGTAACTATTTTTAAATCAAAATAATGATAAAATGTCGTTGGAGTAACATTAAGATGCTTTCTTCAAAACAGATTTCTATTTCTCAGCTCAAGACATGCAAAAGTGTTGTCCAATTTATAGGTTCCATTAAATTTGTCCTATACCCAATACTTCGACCATTTACTTTACATGGATGTCCATCTACTGGTCCTAAATCGAGCGTCGACCCCCAGTAAATTCACTTAGTTTTTTCTAATTTATTGACTTAATAATTCGGAATTATTTTTGTAATCAATAGAAAATAATATAATAAGTCAAATTATTGTAATTACACATTTTTTATTCTGAGCCCCTATAAATATAGAAAACAAAACATTTTAAGCCCTGGATCATTGAAATCAGTCGAAGGGTGTCTGAGATATGACTGATTACATGCACACGCGCACGCGCGCACACACACACATACACACACCCCCACAAACATTTAAAAAAAACTGTATTTTGATTCCAAACACTACAAAATTTTGATCTGTATCAATTTGAAAAAAGAATTCTGCGAGCGTATGTCATTTATTGTTGGCAAAAAATTATCAAAAGATGCAAGAAGTACAAAAAAACATGGTTATTATAGAAATAAATGAGTAATAAATTTTCCATTTTCTCTTTTGTCTCTCTATCCACCATGTACAATATTTTATCGAATAATTCTATATTTTTATAGCTTATTCTGAAAAATACTATATTGAGCTCGAAAATTTTTTGCAACCTCATACACACTTGTGTTTCCATACAAGTTTTTACAATAATAATAAGTATACTCGTATGCTTATTACAACCATTTTCTCACCATATAGTGCGACGAAAGAAGAAACTTCCTCCCGCTTTGCGGGAAAAAAATTCCTCGTCCCGGCGCAGGATTGGTGAAAAATCGTATACGTACCACGGGAGGAAATGAAGAATGCTCTAGACCATTCTTATTATAAAAACAACAAGAGTTAAAAGGGTTTTAGGAAATAATACATTTACGGCAGTCTACCGAATGTTGATTTTCACGGCACCCTGTTAAGTCTTGTGACGTTAAATTGTGTATCATTATGCTTTAAAAATATTGACAGTATGGGACAGTGGACGATATAATTTTTACCTCGGATATCGTGAAACAATTTATATTTTTCTGATGAAATCAACTTCTGAATAAAGAATCTTGAAACGAAAGCCAAGATCAAGTGTAAAAAAAACTTGTCGGCAGCTCGCCAGCATTGCTGCTGGTGTTTCAGCTACCGCTATGGGATCTTTTTTTTCTCCTTAGGTTTCGTCGTAGCCTCGACTGTACCAGTAATGCGTTACCAGTCGCGCTCCATCTAATCATTGAGTGCGTCCCTCCAGTACCTATAAACTGCTCCGTCACCCAAACTATCCTCTCGCTCTCGGATGGCTTCCCCTTGGTGTTACTTATACAGACATCGTCGTCGCTGCCACTAACTTTACTGCTGCTGTTGCTGCTTCTACTACATTACTATTGCAACTGACCGCTGATTCGGGGGGATTCTCGCATTGTTAGTGCTCGCCAGCTTACATTCAAGGCTTATCGACAACAACATCTTTACCTCTTTAAAATGCTATATATATATATGCGTGCATAAATCTGTGACTTCCCGGTAAAAGTGGGTAAGTCTACTCTCGGTGATTTCGAGTAAATCGCATTTTAATGTTTGATCGCATCTGTAAAATCAGGGCAATCGAATTTGAATCCCATACTTGGCTGACAAGTAAAGTAAAGTAGAAGGAACATGCGTGTACTGTTTGCGCGAATGAACATTTTTCGCGACCGTGAAAAGCCGGAAAATGCTTCAGTTATCCTCTTTTTCCGGGAACTTGGACCTAACCCCTTTTCCGGGAACTGTTTAAATCTTCGATCCGCACCTCTCGGACAAAGCGTTGCATCTTCTAGAGGTCCTGTATGATAAGGAAATACCTTTGAAGAAGCGACTCGGATTCCGGCAGGTTTCAAGGTTAGGATAAGGCTAGAAAATTTTGTCTATCCTTTTTTCATGTTTTCAATACAAAAGCTGTCAGCTACAGTGACTTTGATAGTATTGTATTTTTTTTCGGGAGACTCACTATTTTAATTGAAAAAATCACTATTTTTCACGTGATTCCGAGAAATTTTTAGGTTAGGAACCGTCTACAAATATTTTTTCAAACTTTTTCTGTATTAGTTCATACAGAAGCTGCAAGCCACGGTAAGTTTTACAGTGCTGTATTCATCAATTTAGAAGATTCACGATATTAATTGAATAAATAACGATTTTTCACGTGATTTTGACAGTTTTTTAGGTTAGGAGACGTCTTAAGGAGGTTTGGGAGTAATAACAAAATGCACAGATCACAATAACATTGATTTTTCTTGATAGTCTGGAATACGTAGAACTTATATGAATTTTTTATTTTTCTGGGAGATTTATGATATTAATTGAAAAAGTAACGATTTTTCACGTGATATTAACAGTTTTGTAGATTAGGATATATCTGGAAAATATTACTCAATATTCTTCAGTACTCCTTGATACAAAAACTACTAGATAACAAAAGATTTATCATACTTTATGTTATTTTTTTAGGATGTTTACGATTTTTATTAGTTAAATTTTTTTTTTTACGTTAGTCTTACGTTTTTTTAAGTTAGAAAACGGCTTGCTAATATTGTCTATAGTTTCCCTGTATTGCCAATATAATAACTACAACCTCCAAAAAGTTTATCGTCCTACCTTGCTCCGTTCTGGAGATATACGATTTTGAGAAAAAAAAACCCGATTTGGACCCTTGAGTGTCAGTAGAAGCTATGCTTTTTTGCCATGATAGAAAAATTAAATAAAAAAAAAAAAAATTAATTATAGTGATAAAATAAGAATATGTGATCTCATGAATGTATATGAATGTATTTTAATTGACAATTTTTTAACGTAAATCGTTGTTTTCGTTCGCCTTGCATCGCCTCGCCTCGCCTGAGTCTCGCCCTCGTCTCGCCACGTTCCCCTCGGCCCTCTCTCGCCCTTCCGCAGCAGCGCTATAGAATACGTGCGGAGTGGGGGATTGTACGGTTCTTCGTTCCGTCGGTTTTTCCGTGTTAGGTCCATAGTGGGGCAGCTAGCAAGTTTTTGTGGCCGATTGACTTCCAGTCGAACGACCAAGCGATTTCAATATATTTTTTCGAATTCATCCGCAGAAAACTGTTATCAACAATGTTTGTTAACAATATAAAAAATTACAACTAGCTGCAAAAAATTTTTTTTTTATTTTTTGCCTAATTTTAAATACAAAAGATTTCTTGTAACTTTTTCTGAAAACCCTTCGTTTTCCCGCAAAAAATTCGTCAAGTTTCGAAAAACGCTTTTTTTGCTATTTTCAGCTGTACTTTAAACAATTGTTAATCAATCTTTTTATAACCAACAGGTGCTCAAAATATTCGTTAAACTATGTATATTTATATCATACCAACCATTGCCTGCTAAATATGTTCAATTGTTATCTAGTAAGCTTTGAACGTACATGGTTTTTACGTGTGTGCTGTACACGCATGCCCTTCCTCAATTTTTAGCTGTACTTTTAACGATTCTTTGTTAACTATTGTACATCCCAACTATTGCGTCAAATTTTCGTTGAATCTTGTATTTATATAATATACCAACAATTGCCCGCTAAATTCGTATCCAGTAAGCTTCAAATATATAATGAGGCCGTGGGGCGGGGCATTAATGTGCAGAATACACGTAAAAACCATGCACGTTCAAAGCTTACTGGATAACAATTGAACATATTTAGTGGGAAATTGTTAGTATATTATACAAGTACAGAGTTTAACGAATACTTTAAGTACTTGTTGGTTGTAAAAAGATTGATTCATAATTGTTTAAAGTACAGCTGAAAATAGTAAAAAAACGCGTTTTTTGAAACTTGACGAATTTTTTTCGGGAAAACCAAGGGTTTTCAGAAAAAGTTACAAGGAATATTTTTTACTTAAAATAAGTCAAAAATAGGAAAAAAATGTTTTTTTTCAGCTAGTTGTAAAAATACATAGAAATCACTTGGTCATTCGGCTGGAAGTTAATCGGCCACAAAAACCTGCTAGCTGTCCTACTACCACCCACCCAGGCCCGGCGTAAGAAGCATAGCTTCAAAAAAAATGTTTAAACACGTTAGATACCTTGCCTTCATATAGAATCAACTTCTTTCCTATTAAATGTCAAAAATTCAGTTGACACATTATCGCACATTATTCTATAATAGATACTATATGGGGGTCCTGAACCACCTTCAAAATACATCGAAACTGTGATTTGCTTACTGAAACAAATCTTTCCTAGAGTCCCCTTTTTTAAAAATTCTTTTCAACGATCAGAGACATAGTTTATATTCACGGAAACAGTATGCAGTGTTCTTACAATTACTTTTTGAGATTTATAAGAGTATAGAGTAGTTTACGTACTGTTAAGAGTAGTTTTGATAAAGTTATGTTTTATTCTCAAACTGACATTAAAAATCGATGGACCCATCCGAAAATCTAATTTTTTAAATCTTATTGCTGCTTTAGAGTGTCCTTCGTAAGTCAAACTCATCAGTTATCGATTATTCATTTATCGATTTATTTTAGACTTATTTAAGTTACCAGTAATTAGCAAGCTAGACTTTTCGAACACAGTCTTAGTCTATTAGAATATTATTTTGAGTATTCTGAGAATATTGGTATGAAGAAATTGGTGACTACGTATGTAATACATCTATACTGGACAATGTATATATATACATATATATATACTGTATCTATGTAAGAGAGGCGGACTAGCGGTGCTATCTCAACGTACTTCGGGCGCCAGGGGGGTTCCCGTGGCCGTTTGGGGTCCGGCGCTGCACCAAGGTTTTTTTTACGTATTTTTGTCTCCTGAATCATATTTTCGAGGGTGGAAGCTCGAAAAACCATGCAAAAAAAAGTTATCAACAATTTTTTAAACAATTACA